>CANNZV010001859.1:0-125870 GCA_947561585.1 Caprella mutica | reverse complement strand
GTTATAGTGACACTAGAGCTCTGATATTTCACACAAACAACTAGAAGGGTATTAGGCGACTATTTACGAAAAATTAAAATGAGATTATTCCAAGTACGGTCTCCTTAAGTTCCTTTCTATACTCTGTGTATATATCAAATAAAGATAAAATATTTGTTGCCAACCTGCATAAGTTTTTGAATTATAGGAAATTCAAGTACTAATTAATTCAGTTTAATATTGTAGCTAAACCAGCAATAATGCTATTTTGGTATTATCTCTGTGTGAAGGCATTTTTTTCTAACAATATTTAAATTAATTTACTTACAGACACTTTAGAAATAATTAAAATATTCTTATCAAAGTGCCTTAACACTTTCGGTCGAGGTGGAGCACCAAGTTACCCACCTTAAAAATTTCATTTATGAGCACAAGTTGCAGATGAGATGACTATTGTCACACATTACAATGAAGCATTAAAATGGAATTGTTGTGATTTTGTTCATACTTCATGCTATAGAGTTTTAGTAGATAAAAATAGATAATTGATTAGCTATTTCAAATATTTAAAAAAAATGTCTGTGCTACTTGATGCTATTTTTATCTTCAAATATTGTGCCTCTAAGAGTTGAGAGTGAGGACATATATATTAGTTACTCTAATTCAAAGTATCAAATTAAACATAACAATTTGATAATGCTATGACTAAAATTAATTTTCTTATCTTTTTAAATGCTATGCTTATGTTCAATAAATAAATATATCAATCATTTCTAATATTTTTTCAGTTATGTCAATCCCATATATTCAACATATCTAGTAGGTCTAAAATGTCAATAAATTGTTAGTTTGTGGGTAGTTTCCTGCTTTGCTGCTCCGAAACAAAATATTCAGTTTGTAATTCCTTTTTCATTTTCAGGCCAAGATAGCTTTTTTGAATGGGGAGAGGACTGGCCAAGAGAATCTGAAAAATGATTTGGTGAGGAGAATAAAGATGCTTGAATATGCTCTCAAGCAGGAGAGGTAAGAACATAATAATTACGTAGCTATATTTTGAATTGTTATTAGATGCTGTTTGCCTGACTTGCCCTATTTTTCATATTTCAAAATTACAATTCACAAGTATTAATGCTTAATAGTGTGTTGCCAAATGCTAGGTATCTAGTAGTAACTATTTTAGTTGTTAATCTTGGAAAGTGCTTAACATTGTGCCCGTGTATGTTGCCTAAATTCCAAGTTTACGTTATTGCTCTGAATATCCTGTCCCATGATGTCTACAGACTAATTCATAAAAAACTGATCTCAAATGTTCATTTCAAGTTCTTGAATTTTCCATTCTTAGTTCATTCAACTCCTTTCATTGGCTAATTGATTGATCTATTTTCTCTCCAGGGCTAAATTCCACAAGCTAAAGTATGGCAGTGAATTAGTGCAGAGCAATGAACCACCTCCTGGACTGCTTGATGACTTAGCTGACGAGTCTGGTAGAATAGATGGCACTCCTGACAGTCAAGCCATTCTTACAGCTAACAGCAATGCTTCATGGAAACAGAGCAGACAACTTCTCAGGCAGTGAGTTGAAACATTGAAACATTTTATTGAACGATAAAAGAAAATTTCCAGTACAATGTAAACTCAGACGGACAAGCCTATGAGCTTTACTAGAAAATAATAAACAAGCTCAAGCCCATATGTAAGTGTAATACTTTTCGGGTAGCTACATATTTAATTAGTTTCCTAGGTTTGATTGGTCACCTTGAATTATTTAATGTTGAATTACTCATGTGATGTTTCTCTCTTTCAGATATTTACAAGAGATAGGTTACACAGACACAATAATAAACATACGGAGCAACAGGGTGCGTTCTTTGTTAGGTATTAGTGGGGGTGAGGGTAATAACGAGGACCCTATGCCTCCCCCATCTGTCAATGGGTCCACAGATGCGGCAAAAAGACCTTCAGATCAAACTTCCACGCAGAGGTGGTCTCAGCCCAAGAAGAGCATGACTTCCTTGGAAGCACAAATAAAGGATGCTGAGAAGGCAGTGTTAGATAACTTTGAATTCTTGGCTCCAGAGGGAGACATGGAGGTTGATGAAGATGAGGAGGATGAAGACCAGGAGGAAGAGGATGATCTCAGTCGCATAAAAACGGGACAAGATGGAGAGGATGAGGGGGATGGAGTGGATGCCCTGGATCAGGACTTCAGGTACATTGGTCCTGGGGGAGGTGGAACTGGGGGAGATATTGAGGAGAGTGGTTCTGGTTATGCAAATAGAGGAAGGGGTTACCCCACTGGTGGGCCTGTAGTGGGGGGAGAGGAGGATGCTTTGGAGGGTCTGGGTGACTTGGCACAACTCACAGTCACCAATGAAGCAGACTCTGCCTATGACCTCTCATCCAGCAAAGAGACTTATCGGAAAACATGGAGTGCCAAATACACTCTGCGCTCCCACTTTGACGGTGTGAGGGCACTGTGCTTCCACCCCACAGAACAGGCACTCATAACTGCCTCTGAAGACTCTACCCTCAAACTTTGGAACTTACAGAAGACCGTTCCAGCTAAGAAATCTCTATCTCTTGATGTAGAGCCAGTGTACACATTCAGAGGTCACACAGGACCTGTGCTTTGCTTGGCTAACACTTCTGATGGAGAGAAGTGCTACAGTGCTGGTCTGGACGGTGATATCAGAATATGGAATGTTCCCTCTATCAACATTGACCCCTACGACTCCTATGACTCCAGTGTTGAGTTTGGCTCTTTGTGCGGTCACAAGGACTCTGTTTGGTCACTGAAAAGTCATCCCCTGAAACCCAATCAGTTGCTGTCATGCAGTTCAGATGGTACTGTGATGCTGTGGTCTCCACAGCAGATACGCAGTCCCTTACTCAACACATACCACGTGAGTGAGAATGGCACACCCACAGCCGTGGACTTCGTCTACGAGAATAGCAACCAATTCGTGGCCAGCTTTGACACACCCAACTGCGTGATTTACGACATGGAGACTGGCAGTCCTGTTATCAAATTAGACATAGACACAAGTGACATAGTGAACACTGGGTCACACCTCACGAGACAGATAAACAAGGTGGTAAGTCACCCCACTCTGCCTATTACCATCACTGCACATGAGGACAGACACATTAGGTTCTGGGATAACCACACGGGACAGATTATACAGAGTATGGTGGCTCATCTGGACTCTGTTACTTCCCTCGCTACTGATGCTAATGGACTCTATCTTCTCTCTGGCAGTGAGTCGCGCTACTAGAAATGGAGAACTTAATGAAATAATTTATTCACGTATAATGTTTATTAGTGATGCATTGTGATAGTTGATTCATTGCCTTGATATGCTGAAAAAGGATCTAAAGTTTACTTGAATAACCTAACTGCTTAGCTATCTAACGAGAACTTTATATTCCAATGATATTTAACATTTGAACTAGATATTAGCTTTTTTGTAAAAGTCTGTGCTTTGTATTCTTTGAAATCATCTGATGATAAGTTACAGTCTTTGTCCTTATGAAGTTATGAACACAGTTTTTGATTTTCTAAATAGAGTATTAGCTAAAGGTCGAATGAAATAGAACTAGCTAGTGTTTTCTAATACCTTTATTTTCTTTTCAGGTCACGACTGCTCCATTCGACTGTGGCAACTTGACAGCAAACAATGTGTGCAAGAAATAACAGCGCACAGGAAAAAGTTTGACGAGAGTATATTTGATGTAGCTTTCCACCCCACTAAGGCGTTTATCGCGAGCGCTGGGGCCGATGCTCTCGCTAAAGTTTTCGTCTAATATTTATTTTAATACCTAATGCTAGTTAATATTTTATGACTGTCTCTGTTAATATCGTGAAACATTTTAGTGTTTAATTTAAATGCTTCAATTTTAAATACCCGTTGATGGATATCATTTCTGATAGAATTTTTATTTTTTATGACCTAGACTTCAAATGTTTGTAAATAACTGATATTAGCGAATGCTTATGAGTAGTGAAATGTCATGCTTCAGAACTAAGTAGGTACTGTTTTCTTTGCTTCAGAACTAAGTAGGTACTGTTTTCTTTGCTTTCGAACTAGGTAGGTACTGTTTTCTTTGCTTCAGAATTAAGTAGGTACTGTTTTCTTTGCTTCAGAGCTAAGTAGGTACTGTTTTCTTTGCTTTCGAACTAGGTAGGTACTTAATGTTTTCTTTGCTTCAGAATTAAGTAGGAACTGTTTTCTTTGCTTCAGAGCTAAGTAGGTACTGTTTTCTTTGCTTTCGAACTAGGTAGGTACTGTTTTCTTTGCTTCAGAATTAAGTAGGTACTGTTTTCTTTGCTTCAGAGCTAAGTAGGTACTGTTTTCTTTGCTTTCGAACTAGGTAGGTACTTAATGTTTTCTTTGCTTCAGAATTAAGTAGGTACTGTTTTCTTTGCTTCAGAGCTAAGTAGGTACTGTTTTCTTTGCTTTCGAACTAGGTAGGTACTTAATGTTTTCTTTGCTTCAGAATTAAGTAGGAACTGTTTTCTTTGCTTCAGAGCTAAGTAGGTACTGTTTTCTTTGCTTCAGAACTAAGTAGGTACTGTTTTCTTTGCTTCAGAACTAGGTAGGTACTGTTTTCTTTGCTTCAGAACTAGGTAGGTACTGTTTTCTTTGCTTCAGAACTTAGTAGGTACTGTTTTCTTTGCTTCAGAGCTAAGTAGGTACTGTTTTCTTTGCTTCAGAACTAGGTAGGTACTGTTTTTTTGCTTCTGGAGTTAGTCTTCAAACTACTCGTTGTAGCTACTTCTAGATTAAAAAGAATCTTTTAAATTAATGATTTATCTTTTTTCCTTAACTGCCATTGTTTTCTGTGATCTTTATTACCTAATCTACTAACGGCATTAATTCAATTCATGGAATCTTTTTAGAGGTTAAATTTAGCTTACAATTGGTGTTTTTATCTATAAAGTACCCGTATTTACTTCCATACTCCTCCCAATTAAAGTCACTGTGTTATCCAAATTGTTTAGGGTAAGTTACAGGCTATCGAACGGTGCCACATTTTCGATCATCTAAGAAATATAACTCGTTATTTACCAAATTAATTTAATTTTTTATATGATCGAAAATTTGGTGCCGTTCAATAATCCGTAACTGACCCTATTTTGTCTTTGGTGTCGGAATTGTGAGTTTTTATCTCCATTGCATATCTAGCTTGTGGTAAAGTGTACTTCTTGGGACTGTAGTTGCTGTATATAAAGTACTTCTTTTACTAGCCAGCTAATGTTCATTTCTCCTCTAAGCTACCTCTGTATAGACTGTATAAACTAAAGTATTTATCATGTGCTCTAGGCAGGTAGAAACTGTAAATAACTTGTATGTTTTAAGTGTAATTAACGCTAGGATGATTAGTTTTAGTTCCACCTTTGGCTGTCGTTGCCGATACTTTTCATTTCTAACCGAGACTGGAAATCCTTTACGATTTCATTTACTGATTTATACGCAGTTTTATGTGTATGTACCAATGAAACTAGTGCGCTAATAAAAATAACTTCTTCACATGGTTACTCTGTTTATACCTTTCATTTTCTTTATCCCAAGCATAATGGCAAGATTCTCAGTAGGTTCTGTACATTCGAAACCACAAACACTTTCTATCCCAACTGTATGTCATTGAGTAGAAATTTACCTTCGCACTTTTCTTTCGACGGATGTAGTTTCTCTTTATGATGTCACTTTATTTCTCAATGTTTTCATGAACCAGTAAGGGGATATACAGGGTTTCTGTTCAGAAGTTAAATGGATGAAGAAGGGTCATGCCACCTAACTGGTGTAATTTGAGATCTGTTACCTACCTCTTCTATTTTAAATGTGAATGCAGTTGAATTTTCAGTTTGTAACTGTTTAATTGTAAGGAAACGCAGTAGCTTTTCTTCGTTCATGAGCACTATCTTTAAAGTGGACTGTAGAATACTGATATTGTAATATATATATATTTCAGTTTTGACTTCTGTGGTAGGAACTTTTTGTTCTGAAGCAGACGTTAAAGCAACAGCTAAATTAAGTGAATCCGATAAAGAAAATGTAGATTATGAAGTTACCAAAATATTCTCCCAAAAGTGTAGATAGTGCACCCTGACCCTTATAATTCACAGTAATTTATTAATGTTATCTACTGGTCTGTTTATATGCATACATTGGTAAATAACAGTACTTTCAACAAGGGGATATTTACCTACATGCTGATATATCTTTATGTTCAGTGCGCATCTTTTTGTGGTACCTTCAGTGTTCCCTCTCCAAGCATGTTCCCCTGGGGCGTGTACCAGTGTACCTCTCTGGTGAAGTTGTGCGACACTATCCCTATGGTGGTGTAGCTATTCAATACTCTAATGAATTCATTTGTGCAATCATAAATGCTAGTAAACAGTCAATATTTTAACAAATTGTTTCATTGCATTTCAACCAGAATAATATTCACTATTTCTCAAGGTGTGCTCTTCAACTACGATGCTTAGATTTTGTGTTAGGTAGGCTTCATTTACTATCACCTCTTCATTTTCCTCTTCTATCTGTGAATGCTGCCACCGGTGCTTGTGTCCTTTTTCATAACATTTCTTGTTAAGTGACTGCATTCACGGAGTAGCTTTTTTGCATTCATGAACTTGTCACCAACTATATTATGGGTCTAAGGTGTGTGCAAAGGTGAATCAGATTCTGAGCAATCTGGTCTCTAACAAAACCATTCGTTGTGATCTCCACAAAGCTGGATACCAAATGAGAAACCTCTGCATTCTTCTCGAAACGTTGAAAAGCGGATTGTATGGTGCCGGAACCACAAAATCTTGTCTCCAGGTCATTCCTGTTTAACATTTTCTCAGATTTTATGGCGAGTTTTCGTGTGAAGGCAGCCCTAAGAAGCTCTCAACCCAGTCTGTCTTCTTCTCACGGTGAAGAACGGATAAGGGCTCAGTTATGATTCGCGCAGCCATATCCTGGAGTTCTCTTGGTTCAGTTTTTAGCTTGCAAGGTAGCAACAGCAGCAAAGACTTCCTGAAGGTGACTGCATCTTCCAAGACGATAAAACTCCGATCCACGAAGCCTATTATGTTAACAATTGTTTTGAAAAGCATTAAACTAAGTTGAAACACATGAAACTAGATTATGTGCACTCAGTAGAGCGCATACCTTCGCCGCCGCTTTGACCTGTTCTCTCCCAAAATTGAATAAACTGCTAACTGGATAATAACCAATCGTCCCACCAAGTTTCATGCAATACGGTTCAAAACTTTTTGAGTTATTGAGTTACAAATGACCTTGATCTTTGACCCGATCACTCCCAAAATCTAACAAAATGGTTCTTGCATATGGACTAATCGTCCCACAAAGTTTCATGCAATATGGTTCAATACTTTTGAGTTATGAATGACCTTGACCTTTGACCGGGTCACTCCCAAAATTCTACCAGCAGGTCACTGGACATGGACCAACCGCTTCACCAAATTTCAGGCAATTTGGTTAAACACTTTTTCAGTTAAGCGAATAACAAGATGATAAATAAACAAATAAACGACGGCTAAAATATGACCTTCCCACATTCTGCGAAGGTAATAACCCTCTCCAAAGTTTAGCGACTAGTCTGGAGGAACTGTGACAGGTTTTAATGGAAGTGTGGCTTAAAATTCCGATGGAAGAAGACGCGTCGGAACGAATAGGAATAATCAGAAAAAATCAAATTCATACATTTGAACGTACTGCCGCCCACCTGCTCAGACCTGAAACTAAACGATGCGTCGGATCGGAACGAAAACGACATGGATATCTTCGATGGAAAAATATTTTTCTGGAAGTTCTGATGCGTTAGAGAGACCGCTCATTGGCAGAACGGTGTTTGGAGGGGCTAAAAAGATATCAGATATTGAATGGCAATTACATTAATTGTGTCATTAATTTGAATTAATCTCTTTAATCCAGAAGCCCTTTTTCCACCTAACCTGATATTGGGACGGATGTTTTCAATTTTCGCGGTCAATTTTCTGTCATTCTGGCGGTTGTGAGTCCTTTCAATCGTAAATAAAACTTTTCATCCGTCAAGATGATGGGGTAACACGTGTCAGCAGAGAGAAATTGATTTTTTCGTTGAAGACTCTTCTGTCTTGTGGCTTCGGAGAGGAGTTGTCGTCAAACGTTTTTGTATGAATGCTCCCCTAGATCCTTAGTGATCTTTTGTTGCTGTTCTTCTCTCTGGCGGATTTAATTAGTTGTAGCGACCTCGCTTTTCTTGGACGACCTGATCTTGGTCCGTCTGATGCACGTCATGTCTTCTTATGACACTTTAAAACATTATAAATCGTACTTCGCAGTGTCAGGGCCTTAATGATCTTTGAAGCACAGTCACCTGCTTGGTGAGGTTCAACTATAACAGTACTTGAGTCAATGATAATATAGGCAACCGACAAAAATACCAGAAAATTAAGCCATTCGTATTTAAAAAAATGTACCAGCTGTGTTTAAGTGATCTGATTTTGAAATATACTCTGGGTGAAAGGGTTAAATCACTATAGCTATCCCTTTTTTACTTTATATATTTGTTCGAAAAAAAATTTGAGAAGGCGCTACAGTCATTATCGTTCGAACGAACGATGACAATTTTTTTCAAATAATATTTAAATACACTATTTTAATAATAAATACGGGTATAAAGAGTTTTTACCTGTAATAAATAGGTATAAACAAATCTATAGGAACAGTTGAAGTTAATGACTGTTGACTAATAAAGTTTAGATCGTAACAGGTCCGCCAGAGAACGAAATACAGTAAAACTCTTGAGTTACGAAGTTTTTTTTATGAAGCACCCGAGTAATGAAGGACCTGAGTTATGAAATGCACCTCAGTTATGAAGTAGTTTTCTTTGTTTAAATCATAGAGAACTATAGTTCTTGAGGTATAACTATACCTTTTCCAAGTCAAGTTGGCAGAAGTGAATAATGAATTGGCAGAATTGAAAAATGAATTGGCACAAGTGAAAGTCATATTGCAGAAGTAAAAATGAAAAATGCAAGTATGACAAGTAATTATAAAATTAAGTGTTTTTTTTATGAAAATTACAACTTCAATACAATAGTGGGTTATTGAAATCATATCCACTAGAATAAGATAGAGTATTATTTGATAATACTCTATTATAGAATGATAGTCTATTATAGAATAATACTCTATTGTAGGATACCACCTATAATTGTGTATAATCCTATAATGGAGTATTATATATGTAAATGTAAATAAGAAAGGCAAAGATTTAGGTTATCAATAAATAAAGTATAGGTTATCAATAAATCGGATATATTGAGTATAAAATGTGTTTTCTTTATAGTTTGAGGTTTAAATGATGTATATTTTTTATTAATGAATTAAATTTAGGCATAAATGACTACTACCATGATATATATTAATTTTTGTACGATAACGAGTTGCTATATTTATTTCCCACAACATTAACCTAATATTTGTTTAATTACCTCAATTTTGTATAAAATATTAGTGCACATCCATATAAGAATTATACCATAGTTAACCCTCAATGACAAAAATTCTCTATGATTTTAATCACAGAAAACTCTCACTGCACACGAATTATGAAGTGGCTCAGAGTTATGAAGAACCAATACTTCATAACTAACTTCATAATTAATATTATATTTTTGATATGCAATCCATAAACTTTTTCTGCGACGGTACGATTCTACCTGGACTGGACATTTAACAATGACGAGACAGTTCATGAGAACTTATTAAAAAATTATCGAAATGACAAAAAAACAGAGCCTCATAAGATGGGTGGCAGTGAAACACAAGTTACTAATAAAATATATTGACTAAATCTATCTGAGAGAAAGTGACGTCACAAACGAATAACAATTAGAAGGACTGAGTTTGTTGTCTAAGTGGGACAGCAGGCACAGGGTTTGGAACATGTTGCAGAACATGACTCTTTGGTGGTGCAACTACATCCGTTGGTGCCTGAAGAACAAAAGAAAAGGTTATTCCTCAGCTACAAAATTGGTCGATGTGATCAAAAGTGTCTTTAGGTGATGCTGATATTCACACATTTTCCATGGCAATCTGTACTCACATTTTTCACATTTGGATTTGAGGCATGGGCAGTCCGTGCAGTCTTTGCAGGAGGTGTTGCAGGTGGTGGCAGTGCATCTGCAGTCAGCTGCAATCAAAAACAAATAATAAATATAAATCCTGTCCATTGTTGAACCACTTAAATTACAATGTTCAACATTTCTAATGTTACACTCACATTTACAGCAGGCGTTAGGCATCTTGTTGTTGTTGTTGTTGTTGTTGTTGATGGAGGTAAGAGCTTCTGGTGTTCCGACTGATCGTCAACTGACTTTAGTGAGGATGTCTCACTCTTTATATAGAGAGGACATACAGAGTGCAGTGGTGCCGTGTGCAGCACTTCTGCACTCACCACCAATTCGTATGGTGCTCTGTGCACTTTTGGTATTTCACTTAGTGGTTCTAGGTAAATTTCCCCCTCCCCCCCAACTGGAAAGTTCCACAATGGAAAATTCCACTGCATAATTCTAAATTCCCTTTACGTCAAGTATAACATTAAATTAAATTTATTAAAAAAGTTTTTTGTTGGTAATCGGACAATATTTTATTAGTTAAATAGCTCAAAAATTATAAGTTTGGTTATAATTATATCTCCTGGTTATAACGTACATTGTCTTTATTATGTACATTACTTACAGTAACTGTTCTAATCGTCTATCTCTAATTTTTGTAATATATATAAAGAATGTAGGCTTATTATTTCTAGAGGATGTATCTTGTCGGCAATAGCTAGGTACCTTTTTTTGGACACTTATTCATAATTTTTTGGTACCAAATTAAAAAAAATTAATGGAAGGATCATTAAGAATTACTAATGAAATATAAGATAGAGAGCTCATATAGAAAGATGGTATCCAACAGACGACAGCCGATCATGAAATTCATTGTAAGGTTCAGGGATTTTAATAACACTAAAAACTTTAGAGGCTTGTTCACATCGTGTTCTATCCGTGACGTGTCCTCTCAGGGCTTCTCTGTTTTTCAGGTCTCAGGATTAAGTTCTGAACCTGATGTGTGTGAAAGTGTTTATTGAATTAAAAGTAACGATATATTTTTCACAGAAATTGAAACACTGAGAGGACACGTCACGAATAGAACACTGATACATTATTCACTCTCAAACCTCACCTCACATTTGGCGTATTATCTTTTGTGAGTTCACGGAGAACATATCATCAGGGAAGTGAACCTAACATTTTATCGAAAAGTATTACTCTTATGACAGAACATCAATATAGATTGTAAGTAATGAATGGTAAAAATGCATTAAACATGTCATGTGATTTGTCATCATGCATAATTAAATAATTGTGTTTAATTTAATTAGATGATAGTCTATCAAGAAAGCACACATATCTTGTCTGTGTAGTTCTGTTCATTTTATGTTTCATTTAAATCGATGTAATTAAAGGAAATACTGTAAATTAAATAGGTTAAAATGATAGGAAATAGAGTGCTTAGGAAAACATTAATATGTATTAATAAAGGGAAAACCTCTTTGTTGATATTTTTATCTTTCATATCATATTTTCTTTTCATATTTATTCACTAGGTATATATTGATAAATTGTTTGTAGAATATACCATACTATTGTATCGATAGTGCAAGAGTACCATGACTAAGCGATATTACGACACATTGTGCGTATTCATTGATAAATTTACCGTTTCACTTTAAGTAGCACTGACAAAGATAAAAACAATCACTAGGTATTAGAAATGATTCACTATTTAAGGTGTAAATTCAATCAATTTATCACAGTTGCATTATTTAAAATAATTTCAATGAAATGTTCACGATTCTCAACAAATAGGAAGAATAATAACTTTCTATTATTTTGAAGGTGGATCTTGAGAACTAATATCCATTGTTTCTATTCCACATTAATTCTTTTGATGAATATAGATTATAGAATCATTCACTGGAGAGAATAAGCATGCTATGATCTATCATTTTAAAGGTTCACGTGCAATAACCTATATAGTAAGATTGTAGTAGTAAAGAATGTGTAAAAGAATGACTAAAAAACCTATTGTTATTATATACTTGTAAGTTGCTTTACCTTTAGCCAAGAATAGGTGGGAGATGTAAACTGTTCTTAATATTTTCTCTGTGACCATTTAAACTAGTGATGGGATTACTAATGTTATTAGGTAATGGTAACAGTGAAGCTTGAGGTATTTCATTTCGAGAACTATCAGAATGATTCTAGAACCGTTTTTGAACATTAAAGAAACAGAATTTGTAACTAATTAAGAAATATTCAGAAATTGATATCTAGCGAATTTACCTAAAAAGAATTTGCAGTGACCTAATTTATCGAAAATTAATTCGCCAAACCGGATTCTCCGTATATGAGTTTGCTGAAACCCAAATTTGCCGAAAGTGGATTTGCCGAAAGTCTTATTTAGAACAAAATGTAACTAAATTAATTACTACACAATGGTTACTGAACTGAAACAGAAGAACGAAACCATAATCCTTATATAGTTAAAGAAAATGATTCCCCAATATAGTTGATATATATAAAATAAAATATAATATATACTCAGCCTTCAATGTTTCTATTGCTTGCATGAATAAATTTTTTGGAGTTACAAATATTGATTTCTATCAACCCTTCATTAGTATTTCTATGTACAATTTATTGTACATATTAATATTTAATATATGCAGTTAGATATATGAACTTAGCGGAATTATACAGAATTAGCAGAATACGAACTTAAATAGTAATAGTAATCTCAAAAGCATATAAGAAATGTGTTTCTGAGACCCACCGGAATGTTTTTTTTTATTTTAATTAAATTTGATTTTCGACAAATTCGTCTTTTGGTAAATTTGTCTTTCGGCTAATCAGTTTCCGGAAATTTTGAGATTCGGCAAACTTGTATTCGGAGAGTCAGCCTAGATCCTCGGACATTTACTAATAAAGAACATCATAATAATTTTTTTAAAATCTATATTAGTTAAAGATATTTTATCATGTTTGACAGAATATATTCAATGCAATGAAAAGTGACATTCCTAGCTAGGTTGAGGCAATTGAATTACGGAAGGTGATTCCGATCTTAATAATGATATATCACTTGAGTGTTAAGTTTCAATCAAGATAAAGAACAAGATGTTTGTTTTATGTTACTTCAGAATATATGTAGAGAATTTTGACTAATACATGACAACCGATTAAGTTGCTAAACTTATTCCCAACCCTAACGCAATTTACTCTCCTCACCCTAAATCTACAAGCGATAGCATATAATCCATTTGAGTCATACACCAACTTGTGTTTTTAATTTCATATATACTTGTTACTTACTGCATATACACGTATAAATATTATCAATTAATAAATAATGATATATAATTACTTTAGAACATCTATTTAATTTTGGAACGACCAACGGGTCTAAGAGTCTCGTTCTGGCAGAAATATTGATGATGCACAATTTAAGATTGAATTGGCCATTTAATTGTCTATGACCTATTATGTATCTTCTAAATATCAATATAACACCTTCTTTTGTTCTATTTAATTTTATATGTACAATTTCTTTGCCTAATGTGGTAAATTATTCCGAAAGTCAGATGATTTGAAATACTGTTTCACCGTCTGATTCTAAGAATTACACAACATATCTACCAGTGATGAACAGGACACGCAAATCGATTGGTGCCGAGTGCAAAAATGCTGCACACGGTACCACTGCACTTGCGAATATGCTTATCATATCGAAATAATGTGAATCAATCAAAAGAAGTTATAATTTCTTCAAATTTATCAGATATGTATCGTCTTAGGAAGAAACTACTAAAAGACCATTTGAGCAAAGTTATGAACTAATTGAAAATAAAATATCAACAAACGAATGTTTCAAAAGTTTATAAGTAACTGAATATGGAGATAGTTATCTCTAAAACTGCATAATATTAATGAAAATCAATTCAATGGACAAAACAGTAAACACTGATCAGAGTCAGAAAAAGATTTGGGAGCTCTACAGTACTCTCGTTTTGTTAAGATATTTGTATACTGAGCCTTTAAATACATTAGTTCAGCAGTTTATTCAAACATTCAATTATAGAATACATGAATCGGATTCAGGTTGATCTATTTTTCTTTCCTATTTAACATCGAGTGTTATAAACTTTAATCTAGTCTATTCAATCTACTTTCATGATTGGTGGAATATTCATGTGCTGAAATCTTTTCTCCGATTGAAAAAGCGGCTTTCCTGTCCATCGTCTCAGCCATCAATGACCAATCCTCTCTAATATTTATTTTTCTAAATCGTATCTGTTCTTTCTTGTTATTTTAGACTTCCTTTATGTCCTGCCAACCTCACTGAGATCTGTCTAATTGTAACAATACCTCCACAGGGGTTCTAGGAAAATTTGGTCTCAGAAAATGCGGTCTCGGAATTTTCAATCTCGGAACTTTCTGTTTTAAGTATAAATAAAACTTATCAGTTACAACCCCTCTGCCAGGTCATTAAACAATCATAAGGTATGCATAACAGCAAACTAATAGATACAACAAACTACAAAACGGCCATTTATGTTGAGAGGCTCTTCATAATTCCAATACCAAAATTTGCAAAGCCGAATTTTCCAGACCAGCTTCCCTCCACAGTTTGGATGTCCGTTTATATTGGATGTCCGTTTATCTTAGGATTTCCTCTGCCCTTTTAATATCCTTTATAATAAAGGGAATAATTTATTGCTCGGTGAAAGACCAATTAAACACAATTAAAAATATTATCAAAATCAAGCTTTTCAATTTCATGTCTATTAGTGTAGTGCACAAAATTTTAATGAAGAACTCATCATTAAAGTTTACTAAAATATAATTCCTTTATTTCCTTTAACTTTTTATCGTTCAGCAAACCGGTTTTCATAATTAATTTAAAGAGACTAAATGTGATCAATAGAAAGATCAAGGAAGGGTTAAAAGTCTAGTCAACTTGAAATCATAATTGTTTTTATAACTTATATATATTGTTTAACATTTTGTACTCGTCATAATGGAATAGTTTGACTTTAATCACTATAGTAACATATTTCAATTTTAAATAAATTGGTCAAAAACAGATTCGCAGAAATAAACGGTCGAAAATTGACTATATTCTGGAATAACAATTATTTGCCCTCAATTTAAAATTATCTGCAGGTGTAAAGGATTTTCAATCTTAGTACCAATTACTCATATATAAACTATTCAAACAAACTCAAACGGTACCTTACTCATGTAGTTTATTTACGTTTTACCTTTCTACGAAAAGTTAACGTTTGTTGATTTTAGATTGTAAAAGATTCGTTAGATTGCCGAATATTATATTTTAATATTTATTAATACGTATTGTTAGATAACTGATGATATTGCATATTATATATACCTGATTCGATCCATATACTCAGTAGAGAAAATATGATTCTGCCTGGGGGGGCCTTTTAACAATGTCAAGGTATTCATGATGACTTATTTTATCATTGAAGAAGATTTTAAAAATGGCAAACAGAGCCTCATAAGATGGGTGGCAGAGAAACACAAGTTATTAATAAAATATATTGACTAAATCTATCTGAGAGAAAGTGACGTCACAAACGAATAACAATTAGAAGGACTGAGTTTGTTGTCTAAGTGGGACAGCAGGCACAGGGTTTGGAACATGTTGCAGAACATGACTCTTTGGTGGTGCAACTACATCCGTTTGTGCCTGAAGAAGGAAAGAAAAGGTTATTCCTCAGCTACAAAATTGGTCGATGTGATCAAAAGTGTCTTTAGGTGATGCTGATATTCACACATTTTCCATGGCAATCTTTACTCACATTTTTCACATTTGGATTTGAGGCATGGGCAGTCCGTGCAGTCTTTGCAGGAGGTGTTGCAGGTGGTGGCAGTGCATCTGCAGTCAGCTGCAATCAAAAACAAAATAATTAATATAAATCCTGTCCATTGTTGAACCACTTAAATTACAATGTTTAACATTTCTAATGTTACACTCACATTTGCAGCAGGCGTTAGGCATCTTGCTGTTGTTGTTGTTGTTGTTGTTGATGGAGGTAAGAGCTTCTGGTGTTCCGACTGATCGTCAACTGACTTTAGTGAGGATGTCTCACTCTTTATATAGAGAGGACATACAGAGTGCAGTGGTGCCGTGTGCAGCACTTATGCACTCACCACCAATTCGTATGGTGCTCTGTGCACTTTGGTATTTCACTTAGTGAATTATTTATGAAGTAATCTTAAATTTATTTATTGATATTAACATAGCTATCTGAGCAGTTTGATACGCCATAACTTTATTTATACACCCACTTTTGCAAACTGTGACTAGAAAAGTACCAGCATATTTAACTGTTTTGGTCCTGTTTGTGTGAAAAGCAAAGAATTATTTTTGTTATGAATTCTTTGAATTTTTAGATTACTCGAATGATCAAAATTGATTCTAGGTAAATCCCCTCCCCCGCCTCCCCCCGGAAAGTTCCACCATAGAAAATGTCACCGCATAATACAAGATTTCATTTACATCAAGTAAAACATTAAATGAAATTTATTAAAAAAGTGTTTTTGGTGGTAACAGAAAATATTTTATTAGTTAAATAGTTCAGAAATTATAAGTATAGGTTTAATTATACCCCCTGGTAATAACGTACTTAATTACCTTTGCAGAATGCGGGAAGGTCATATTTTCATCGGCATTTATTTATTTATCATCTTGTTATTCGCTTAACTGAAAAAGTATTCAACCAAATTGTCTAAAATTTGATGTGACGATTGGACAATGTCCAGGAACCATCTGGTAGAATTTTGGGAGCGAAGAAGTCAAGGTCAAGGTCATTTATAACTCAATAACTCAAATAGTATTGTAACATATTGCATGAAACTTGGTGGGACGAATGGTTATTATCCAGTTAGCAGTTTCTTAAATTTTAGGAGAGAACGGGTCAATGCGGAGGCGAAGGTATGCGCTATACCGAGTGCACATAATCTTTTTTTTTATTATATTCATTACCTAAAGTTGTAATGGTCTATCTCCAATTTTTGTATAAGATATAAAGAAATTAGCTTTATTATTTCTAGAGGATGAATGTTGTCGGCAATAGCTAGATAGCTTTTTTTTTGGACACTTATTCATAATTTTTTGGTACCAAATTTTAAAAAAATCAATAAATGGATTGTTAAGAATTACTAAAGAAATATAAGATAGAGAGCTCATATAGAAAGATGGTATCCAACAGACGACAGCTGATCATGAAATTCATTGTAAGGTTCAGGGATTTTAATAACCCTAATAGCTTTAGAGGCTTGTTCACATCGTGTTCTATCCGTGACGTGTCCTCTCAGGGCTTCTCTGTTTTTCAGGTTTCAGGATTAAGTTCTGAACCTGATGTGTGTGAAAGTGTTTATTGAATTTAAAGTAACGATATATTTTTCACTGAAATTGAAACACTGAGAGGACACGTCACGAATAGAACACTGATACATTATTCACTCTCAAACCTCACCTCACATTTGGCGTATTATCTTTTGTGAGTTCACGGAGAACATATCATCAGGGAAGTGAACCTAAATTTTTTTCGAAAAGTCTTACTCTTATGACAGAACATCAATATATAGATTGTAAGCAATGAATGGTAAAAATGCATTATACACGTGATGTGATTTGTCATCATAATTAAATTATTGTGTTTAATTTAATTAGATGATAGTCTATCAAGAAAGCACACATATCTTATCTGTGTAGTTCTATTCATTTTATTTTTCATTCAAATCGAATTTTTAATTTTAATTTAATTTAATTTGATTTTAAACGAATTCGTCTTTTGGTGAATTTGTCTTTCTGTTGGTCCGAATTTCGGCAAATGAAAATTTTGGGATTAGGCAAACTCATTTTCGTAGAATCCGATTTGGTTAATGTTTTCGGTAAATTTTGATTCGGTAAACTTGTTTTCGGAAAAACAGTCTGGATCCTCTAACATTTACTACTAAAGAACAATATAATTATTTATTCCATTCAAAATCTGTAATACAGGGTGGAGCGTAAGTTTGGAAGCAATTTTTCAAACATTAATATAATTCTTAAAAATAAGTTCCTAAGTAGGTGATAGGGTTTGAACTATAGTAGAGACACTACATTATGACGTGGCAGTGTTATTTTTTACAAAAATTTAATAAATTCAAAAATGTCAGACAAAGGAGAAGCCATTATTGCT
The DNA here is from genome assembly GCA_947561585.1 of Caprella mutica. Classification (NCBI taxonomy): domain Eukaryota; kingdom Metazoa; phylum Arthropoda; class Malacostraca; order Amphipoda; family Caprellidae; genus Caprella; species Caprella mutica. The sequence continues at coordinate 107,570 of CANNZV010001859.1, read as the reverse complement.
CTACACCGTACCGGGAAGTCAGATTCCGTCATTTCAAAGACTCTCTCAATAGCGAGATCGACTGTTTGGAAGTGTGTGAAGCGTTTTAATGAGAGAGGAGACTTGACTGATCGTCCAAGAAGTGGTAGACCACGCTCACAACGCACCAAACAACTGATAAAATGTGCCCGAGAGAAGATCAAGAGGAACCCGAAAAGGTCAATACGATTGTTAGCCATAACAGCTAATGCGAGTCCCAGAACAAGGAGAAGAGTTGTCAAAGAAGACCTAAAGATGTCCTCTTTCACCATCCAAAAGAGACGGACTCTGTCAGAAGCTGTAAAGAAAAAGAGATTGGAGAGAAGCAAAGCACTTCTGAGAGAATTGAAGTCTGGCACGGCTGGTGAAATTGTTTGGTCTGACGAAAAAATTTTCATAGTGAAAATGGCTCACAACCGGAGGAATGACAGAATAATTGGTAAAAGTGCAAAAGACATCCCATACAACCAAAAAACTGTCCACAGAACCATGAAACCTGCTTCAGTAATGGTCTGGGCCGCCGTTGCAGAAACTTGGAGATCTCCTTTCATTTTTGTGGAACAAGGCGCCAAAATCAATGCTAAATGTTATATTGAGAATATTTTGACGCCAATGTTGGAGTCAGCTAAGAATCAATTCGGTAATGACACTCTATAGACATTTCGGCAAGACGCGCGGCGCGACTTCACATACTGCAAATGTCACTCAAAACTGGTGCCATGACCATCTTCCACGGTTTTTGTCCAAAGAAATGTGGCCTCCCTGCTCCCCAGATGTTAATCCTATGGACTTTTCGGTATGGTCCATTCTTGAATCAAAGTCCTGTGGTAAATTCCATCGCAGCGTGGATGATTTAAAGCGTTTGCTCCAGAGATCTTGGAAGGAAATTTCACAAGAACAGTTGCGTGCCGCAGTAGGAGGAGTTCGGAGGAGATTTGAGGCTGAAACCAGGGGGGACATTTTGAATAAATTTATGATTTTTGAATTCTTAAAACCCTTATGTAATAATACATAACTGTAAATTATTAAATATATTTTTCGTTGGATTATAATAAGCACTATCATTTGCTTCCAAACTTACGCCCCACCCTGTAGTTAAAGATATTTTATCATATTTGCGAGAATATATTCAATGCAATGAAAAGTGACATTCCTAGCTAGGTTGAGGCAATTGAATTACGGCAGGTGATTGCGATATAAATAATGATATATCACTTGAGTGTTAAGTTATAATCAAGATAAAGAACAAGATGTTTGTTTTATGTTACTTCAGAATATATGTAGAGTACGCAATTTACTCTCCTCACCCTAAATCTACAAGCGATAGCATATAAATCCATTTGAGTCATACAGCAACTTGTGTTTTTTATTTCATATATACTTGATACTTACTGCATATACACGTATAAATATCATCAATTAATAAATAATGATATATAATTACTTTTGAACATCTATTTATTTTTGGAACGGCCAACGGGTCTAAGAGTCCCGTTCTGGCAGAAATATTGATGATACACAATTTAAAATAGAATTGGCCATTTAATTGTCTATGACCTATTATATATCTTCTAAATATCAATAAAACACCTTATTTTGTTCTATTTAATTTTATATGTACGGTTTCTTTGCCTAATGTTGTAAATTATCCCGAAAGTCAGATGATTTGCAGTACTGTTTCACCGTCTGATTCTAAGAATTACCCAACATATTTACTAATGATGAACAGGACACGCATATCGATTGGTGCCGAGTGCAAAAATGCTGCACACGGCACCACTGCACTTGCGAATCTGCATATCCTATCGAAACAATGTAAATCAATCAAAAGAAATTCAAATTTCTTCAAATTTATCTGGTATGTATCGTCTTAGGAAGAAACTACTAAAAGACCATTTGAGCAAAGTTATGAACTAATTGAAATTAAAATATCAACAAATGAATGTTCCAAATGTTTATAAGTAACTGAAAATGGAGACAGTTATTTCTAAAACTGCAAAATATTAACGAAAATCAATTCAATAGACAAAACAGTAAACACTGATCAGAGTCAGAGAAAGATTTGGGAGCTCTACATTACTCTCGTTTTGTTAAGATATTGATATACTGAGCCCTTAAATAAATTAGTTCAGCAGTTTATTCAAACATTTAATTATGGAATACATGAATCGGATTCAGGTTGATCTATTTTTCTTTCCTATTTAACATCGAGTGTTATAAACTTTAATCTAGTCTATTCAATCTACTTCCATGATTGGTGGAAAATTCATGTGCTGAAATCTTTTCTCCGATTGAAAAAGCGGCTTTCCTGTCCATCTTCTCAGCCATCAATAACCAATCCTGCCTAATATTTATTTTCTAAATCCTATCTGTTCTTTCTTGTTAATTTTAGACTTCCTTTATGTCCTGTCAGCCTGACTGAGATCTGTCTAATTGCAAAAATACCTCCTCAGGGGTTCTTGGAAAATTTGGTCTCAGAAAATCCGGTCTTGGAACTTTTCGGTTTGAGGTATAAATAGAACTTGTCAATTACAACACCTCTGCCATGACATTAGACAATCATAAGGTAAGCAGAACAGCAAACTATCGGATACAACAAACTACATAAAGGCCATTTGTGTTGAGAGGCTCTTTATAATTCCAATACCAAAATTTGTGAAGCCGAATTTTCCAGACCAGCTTCCCTCCACAGGTTACAGCCTGATGTTCGAAATATTGGATGTCCGTTTATCCTAGGATTTCCTCTGTCATTTTAATATCCTATATAATAAAAGGTATGATTTATTGCTCGGTGAAAGACCAAATATCAGTATTTACACAATTAAATATATTATAATCTTCAAGCTTTTCCATTTCATGTCGATTAGTGCAGTGCAGAAAATTTTAATGGAAAAGAAAATTCCATATGTTAAATGGTCTTATAAGTGGAACTCATCATTAAAACTCATTAAAATATAATTCCTTAAACTTTTTATCGTTCAGCAAACCGGTTTTCATACTTGATTCAAAGAGACTAAATGTGATAAATAGAAAGATCAAGGAAGGGTTAAAACTCTAGTCAACTTGAAATCATATTTGTTTTTTATAACTTATATATATTGTCTAACATATTGTACTCGTCAATATGGAATAGTTTTATCACTCTAATAACATATTTCAATTTCAAATAAATTAGTCAGAAACAGATTCGCAGATGGCATAGAGTCATGAACGGTCGAAAGTTGACGATATTTTTCTAATAACAATTATTTGCCCTCACTTTAAAATTATCTGCAGGTGTAAAAGATTTTGAATCTTAGTACCAATCACTCATATATAAACCATTCAAATAAACTCAAACTGATGATATTGCATATTTTATAATCCTGATTCAATCCATATACTCATTAGAGAAAATATGATTCTGCCTGGGGTGGCCCCTTAACAATGTCGAGGTATTCATGATGACTTATTTTATCATTGAAGAAGATTTCCGAAATGGCAAACAGAGCCTCATAAGATGGGTGGCAGAGAAACACAAGTTATTAATAAAATATATTGACTAAACCTATCTGAGAGAAAGTGACGTCACAAACGAATAACAATTAGAAGGACTGAGTTTGTTGTCTAAGTGGGACAGCAGGCACAGGGTTTGGAACATGTTGCAGAACATGACTCTTTGGTGGTGCAACTACATCCGTTTGTGCCTGAAGAAGAAAATAAATGGTTATTCCTCAGCTACAAAATTGGTCGATGTGATCAAAAGTGTCTTTAGGTGATGCTGATATTCACACATTTTCCATGGCAAACTGTACTCACATTTTTCACATTTAGATTTGAGGCATGGGCAGTCCGTGCAGTCTTTGCAGGAGGTGTTGCAGGTGGTGGCAGTGCATCTGCAGTCAGCTGCAACAAAAACAAAATAACAAATATAAATCCTACCCATTGTTGAACCACTTAAATTACAATGTTCAACATTTCTAATGTTGTACTCACATTTACAGCAGGCGTTAGGCATCTTGTTGTTGTTGTTGTTGATGGAGCTAAGAGCTTCTGGTGTTCCGACTGATCGTCAACTGACTTTAGTGAGGATGTCTCACTCTTTATATAGAGAGGACATACAGAGTGCAGTGGTGCCGTGTGCAGCACTTATGCACTCACCACCAATTCGTATGGTGCTCTGTGCACTTTTGGTATTTCACTTAGTGGTTCTAGGTAAATACCCCCCTCCTCCCCCCCCAACTGGAAAGTTCCACAATGGAAAATTCCACTGCATAATTCTAAATTCCCTTTACATCAAGTATAACATTAAATGAAATTTATTAAAAAAGTTTTTTTGGTGGTAATCGGACAATATTATATTAGTTAAATAGCTCAAAAATTAAAAGTATAGGTTATAATTATACCCCATGGTAATAACGTACATTTTCTTTATTATACACACTATACTTACAGTTGTAATGGTCTATCTTTAATTTTTGTATTATATATAAAGAAAGTAGGCTTATTATTTCTAGAGGATGTATCTTGTCGGCAATAGCTAGGTACCTTTTTTTGGACACTTATTTATAAAATTTTGGTACCAAATTAAAAAAAAATTAATGGAAGTATCATTAAGAATTACTAATGAAATATAAGATAGAGAGCTCATATAGAAAGATGGTATCCAACAGACGACAGCTGATCATGAAATTCATTGTAAGGTTCAGGGATTTTAATAACACTAATAACTTTAGAGCAGGGGTGGGCACACATTGTGTTTTTCAGTGCCGAAAGATGGAATCTCAGTGCCAATTTTCTTTTCGTTTTCTAAATTGCTGGGATACTGAGTAATTATATAATGAGGTGGTATATTTAATTGAAGTACGAACATGTACAACGGTACATATTTTGCGCATAAATATTAGTAGTAGATTTATCATTTGCATTAAAAAGAATTAATAAATGATATAAAAAAAATTCTTCATGTGAAAATATCACAATAAAAACAAAAATAAGCTATCTTGCATAAGTAATAATAAGTAACTCATAAATTCACAGGATAAATTACTTACCTAACTTATTAAAAATGGTAATTAAAAATGATTTCATAAATATTTACCACTGTGTTTGAATATCCCAAGACAAGCGTATGAAAGATGTAAATTTAACTGATCTTGATAAAAAGAGACAGAGATAAATAAATCAAACACCGGCACTATTGTAACAATAAACAAAAAATTCCTTATTAAGGGATAAAATTTACTATCAAAGTATCAAGGTCATTCATTACAAATATACTGTTCTACAATTAGTTGACCATGCACTTCTATATTATCCTTTTAATTTATAGAGCAGTCAGGGCTAAAAATTATTAATTTTCTTTGGAAGAAAATAAAGCACCGTTTCCCGGGTGGGCAGCGGTGCTGTTTTGAGTGCCAAAATAGCACTGAGTGCTGCATTTGCCCACCCCTGCTTTAGAGGCTTGTTCACATCGTGTTCTATCCGTGACGTGTCCTCTCAGGGCTTCTCTGTTTTTCAGGTTTCAGGATTAAGTTCTGAACCTGATGTGTGTGAAAGTGTTTATTGAATTTAAAGTAACGATATATTTTTCACTGAAATTGAAACACTGAGAGGACACGTCACGAATAGAACACATATCATCAGGGAAGTGAACCTAACATTTTATTGGAAAGTATTACTCTTATGACAGAACATCACTATAGATTGTAAGTAATGAATGGTAAAAATGCATTAAGCACGTGATGTGATTTGTCATCATAATTAAATAATTGTGTTTAATTTAATTAGATCATAGTCTATCAAGAAAGCACACATATCTTGTCTGTGTAGTTCTGTTCATTTTATGTTTCATTTAAATCGATGTAGTTAAACGAAATACTGTCAATTAAATAGGTTAAAATGATAGGAAATAGAGTGCTTAGGAAAACATTAATATGCATTAATAAAGGAAAAACGTATTTGTTTTGATTTTTTTATCTTTCATATCATATTTTCTTCTCATATTTATTCACTAGGTATATATTGATAAATTGTTTGTAGAATATACCATACTATTGTATCGATAGTGCAAGAGTACCATGACTAAGCGATATTACGACACATTGTGCGTATTCATTGATAAATTTACCGTTTCATTTTAAGAAGCACTGACAAAGATAAAAACAATCACTAGGTATTAGAAATGATTCACTATTTAAGGTGTAAATTCAATCAATTTATCACACACACAGAGAAAGGATTAGTTGAATCAAATCATATTTGATTTGTTTTGACTAAATTTAATGGTTTATCTGTGCGCCTTATACCTACGTGGTGAATTTTAATGTGAGTTAAATTGACGTTGGTTAAAACAACACATATGTGAGTTGATTATTTTTAATTCCCGATGGTCACAACAACTATCTGTGATAGTCAAAACTACTCGTGATGGTTGAACCAATTAAATGTAATGGTTAAAACAACTACAGAACAAGGTTACATCAACTACTTGTGTATGTTTCTCCAATCACTCCTATGTGTTATACCAACTACTCGTGTAGGTTATACCAACTACTCTTGTAGGTTATACCAACTACTCGTGTAGGTTATACCAGCAAATCGTGTAGGTTATACCAGCAAATCGTGTAGGTTATACCAACAAATCGTGTAGGTTATACCAACAAATCGTGTAGGTTATATCAACATCTCGTGTAGGTTATATCAACTACTAGTAAACTAAGTAAATGTATATCAACTATTAGCGTAGGTTGAAATATCGGTGCGGTTAGCAGTAGCCAGACTTTTTACATGACTTTTTCAGTCACTATATTTACTCTATCAAATTATAATCTCGAGTTAGGTCCTGGTATCAATCAGATTAGACTATATATTTTCTAGGACCAAATCTAACATGTTCATTTATTTTCTACTTTTGCTTCTGTGATATGCTTACTACAGGGTGGGGCGTAAGTTTGGAAGCAAATGAAAGTGCATATTATAATCCAACGAAAAATATATTTAATAATTTATAGTTATGTATTATTACATAAGGGTTTTAAGAATTAAAAAATCATAAATTTATTCAAAATGTCCCCCCTTGTTTTTAATAACAGCCTCAAATCTCCTCCGAACTCCTCCTACTGCGGCACGCAACTGTTCTTGTGAAATTTCCTTCCAAGATCTCTGGAGCGAACGCTTTAAATCATCTACACTGCGATGGAATTTACCACAGGCCTTTGATTCAAGAATGGACCATACCGAAAAGTCCATAGGATTGACATCTGGGGAGCAGGGAGGCCACATTTCTTTGGACCAAAACCGTGGAAGATGGTCATGGCACCAGTTTTGAGTGACATTTGCAGTATGTGAAGTCGCGCCATCTTGCCGAAATGTCCATAGAGTGTCATTACCGAAGTGATCCTTAGCTGACTCCAACATTGGCGTCAAAATATTCTCAATATAACATTTAGCATTGATTTTGGCGCCTTGTTCCACAAAAATGAAAGGAGATCTCCAAGTTTCTGAAACGGCGGCCCAGACCATTACTGAAGCAGGTTTCATGGTTTTGTGGACAGTTCTTTGGTTGTATGGGATGTCTTTTGCACTTTTACCAATTATTTTGTCATTCCTCCGGTTATGAGCCATTTCCACTGTGAAATTTTTTTCGTCAGACCAAACAATTTCACCAGCCGTGCCAGACTTCAATTCTCTCAGAAGTGCTTTGCTTCTCTCCAATCTCTTTTTCTTTACAGCTTCTGACAGAGTCCGTCTCTTTTGGAGGGTGAAAGAGGACATCTTTAGGTCTTCTTTGACAACTCTTCTCATTGTTCTGGGACTCACATTAGCTGTTTTGGCTAACAATCGTATTGACCTTTTCGGGTTGCTCCTGATCTTCTCTCGGGCACATTTTATCAGTTGTTTGGTGCGTTGTGAGCGTGGTCTACCGCTTCTTGGACGATCAGTCAAGTCTCCTCTCTCATTAAAACGCTTCACACACTTCCAAACAGTCGATCTCGCTATTGAGAGAGTCTTTGAAATGAAGGGATCTGACTTTCCGGCACGGTGTAGAGCAATAATGGCTTCTCTTTTGTCTGACATTTTTGAATTGACTAAATTTTTGTAAAAAATAACACTGCCACGTCATAATGTAGTGTCTCTACTATAGTTCAAACCCTATCACCTACTTAAGGAACTTATTTTTAAGAATTATATTAATGTTTGAAAAATTGCTTCCAAACTTACTCCCCACCCTGTATTTTGATTTTAAAAAATAATTGATCACCTAGCTAGACCTATCCTCGCTTGCCTATCCGATGAATTGATATATGGCTATTAGTTGTAAATTAATAGATTAGATTGAATAAGTAACTTCATTAGGTCAGTTTATAAATAAGTAGTTAGATGACGTAAATAACTTTACATAGTGATAAATGGTAGGCTATATGAATTAATTAGCCAGGCTAGATTACGAAAGTTGATAGAATAAATCTTTGATATGCTGCAATTATACTATAACTTAATGAATAATAATAAAGCCTTTATCTTCTAAACTATATTTTAGTGCAATTCATCTTTCTCATAGGCACTGATGTAGAAATATGCTAATAGAATTACCAAGGTCAAATTGAAAACGAAATGTAAACATTTAAGTTTTAGATTTATTATTTAGAAGTACAATTTGAATCCCCGTCACTGTCTTTCACGACTATAGGTTGCCAATTCCTGAAATGAGAGATTCGTTTATTAATATATATATAATAGAAATTTATAGTATCGTTTATATACATTATCAATAACATCACCAACTCCTTTTCCTTTTGTGATGAGATAGCGACAGCTTCGATATTCTTTTCATGTCTGGAATCTCTAAAAGCATATGAAAAAGTAAGAGCTAATCATATTGCAAATACACATTTAAAAATCATCTAATTTTTTCAAATACCTACTTTGACCTAGCATAAAAGTTCCTGAACCATTCAAAGGAATTGAAGAGGACTCCGATAGTTGATGACGTTGATCTACTCCATCAATTCTTTATAAAGATCTGAAAGTAGATTCAGAAAATATAGAAAACCATATTAATAAAGAAATGAAGGGATATATTAACTGAGAATTGTTTCATATAGGTGAATTATTTATATAAAATGTTAAACTAATTATAAATCTACAGATGTAGTATAAATTTAGCTCTAATAAATGCAATGGATTCTCCTGGCTAATCCTCATAATTTTGTTCTTTATACACTCTTAATTTAGACTTTAATTAAATACCAAGAAAGTATAATATATCAAAAGGCTCGCCTCTGGTTGGAGTTCTCCCTGCTAAATCCCTGAACGGTGTTCTCCTCCGACTACCTCCCTGATGGAGTTCTCCCGGTCATAGAAAACTAGGGTCAAGTATAGGTAAGTTGGGGCACGTTTACTAATTGCGGTCTCTTATCTCAGAAACATTAATAACCATCATGGCTTCAAGGTACTCGTGAAATAAATAGAACCTATCATAAATTGAGCTTATTATGATATTCAGCAATTCAATATATAGCTAAACTAATTTCAAAATTATTTTGAGACTCTCTTAATAGGGCCTTAATTCAGAAATTAAAGAACTGAATTTACCTGTGTAACCCTACCTATAAGTAGACTAACTAGTTTTTAAATATATAGATTATCAGACCACTTTACTTAAGATACTAGGATAAGTTCCGAAATATCGGACGGTTCCACATTTTCGGTCGCCTGTATATTCGGGGGTATATACTTTATGTTGGCTCAATCAATCATCTAATTATTACTTCATTTCAAATACTTTTCTTTTCACCTAATTGCTCTAAGAATTTTCAACAATCAAATTCTTCCACTTATTTTGGTAGCGTGGTTATTAATTACTGCCGAACGGCCATTTAAAAAAACATGAGTTCGTCTTATTCGAAAATAAGATTATAATTCAATAAGTTGCAATTAATTTCTGAATTACAAGGATAAGGAAACGCATAATAAACTCAATATTATAATGAACTAAGTAAGCACATAAAAATTCAAATGGATAATGGTAATAACCTTCATGAACAAATGAATAACCATTGTAGAAGATAGTTATTTCTAAAGAGCTTAAATATGAAATACTACAATTAAAATCAATAACCTGAATACGATTACAATAATAATAAGTAGGGAAGGCTTAACTCAATATACTTTACACGACACATTTGAGGGGTTTGGGTTGCTTGCAAGGGGTACAGCTTCCAGTCTCAGCACTTAGGAAATCTTCTTCTTAAAACCAGAGACTATTCAAACACTTGTTGAACATCTCCCAACCATATGACGACTGGCTACAGGCCTAAGCTTGCCTATCGGAACTATCAAGTGCGATATCTGCTGAATCCCTCTCTGAACTACTTTTCTCTTAATCTCCTACGACCCTCTAAGTTCCAAATCCAGCCCACAAGATATAGTTCTAACTCTCAATTGGTCAACTCAAAGGAGAGTAATAATCTTAACCCCACCAACTGACTAATGGACTTTCTGTATTTCGCCCAAAAGGCGGTCCTTATACCAACTTAACATCTTGAAACTATACTCTCAAATATGTATGCGAACCCATTACCCTTGACGATTTCAATCAATCGCCGAACCACAGGAACCAAAATACTATTTCGTAGCCCGGAAACTTAAAACCAAAACCTATTTCAAATGCCATTAAATCCTACTGAGTTGGTATTTCTAACTCTTGAGAACCCTCCTAACAAGTGAACTAGAGCACATCTGCGTAGACTATGTGGTTTCCCTATGTCTATTTACAAAATAATTTCAGTTCACTTTACAGCCCAATTAACTTTTTACTGAATTTGGTAGTCACCCTTAACTTCAAGACCTGATATATAATGACATATCCAGAAGTCACCACTAAATATTATACACGCCTAAGAAAAACTATATAAAATAATTAATCATCATTTATTTTAATTAGCTATTAGGTAGCTATATACAATATACTATATTTCATACGTGACCGAAAATTTGAAATCGCCTGATAATTTGGAACTTACCCTATTTGAGGACAGCGCAATAGCTGCCTATCCCTATGTAGAAAGTATTGGCACTGAAAAAAAAAAAAAAAAACAGCTAGGTAGGTATGATGCTTAAATAAGTTAACATAAAATAATCTAGGAAATTAGTTTGGATATCAGTTCACAAACTGGAAGGCAGTAATCAAAATTTATTATTATGAAAAGTTAAATACTGATAATCAGCACTTCAAATAACTACCTAGCCGCCAGACTATCAATCCCCAAAATTTTAGAATATTTAGGCAAACATTTATCAATTAATTAATGGAATTAATTAATAATCGATCAACAGCGATAATACTATTTAGTGCATTTAACGCTATTGTTTGCACTTGAACTAAAATGGTATTGAGAGCGTTCACATTCAACACATAACACACTTAAAACAAGATTTGAACTGTAAAGTGTCAACCGATTAATTGGCTTTGTGGAAAGCATAAGTTGCCACATACTCATTTGATTTAACTCACACCTAAACTTAAAAAAAGTAGCGCCAACTCTCATAGTAAGTTAATTCATACACTGCAGAATACACTGGATTAACAGTCTTTGTGAGTTACTTCAACACACTATGTCCTAGTTGTTTTAACATATGTTCAAAACTCCCAAAATGTAACTCTAACTCTCATAGTAAGTTGATTCAATGCATAAAATGATTTGAATTAACTATGTTTGGTGACACACCACGTCATAGTTGTTTTGACACACGTGAAAACATGAATGTAGTCCAACTAACTCACGTAATAAATTGATTCGAAGCATAAATTGTTGACTCTTTAAATATGAGTAAATTTTTTTCTGTGCAGTTGCATTATTTAAAATAATCTCAATGAAATGTTCACGATTCTCAACAAATAGGAAAAATAATAATTCTCTATTATTTTGAAGGTGGATATTGAGAACTAATATCCATTGTTTCTATTCCACATTAATTCTTTTGATGAATATAGATTATAGAATCATTCACTGGAGAGAATAAGCATGCTATGGTCTATCACTTTAAAGCTTCACGTGCAATAACCTATATAGCAAGATAGTAGCAGTACAGAATGTGTAAAAGAATGACTAAAAAACATATTGTTATTATATACTTGCAATTTGCTTTACCTTTAGCCGAGAATAGGTGGGAGATGTAAACTATTTTTAATATTTTCTCTGTGACCCTTTAAAGGGGCAGTTCAGTCAAAATCAAACTATCACTAAATTGGTCCTAAATCGATTTAGAATATTTATTTATGTAACATTAAAATATTCGTTGATTTTAGAAATGTTTATATAAAAAATATATTGTAAATTAGTGGCGCCATCTGTGGACTGCGGTGGACCGCGTAACTAAACATTGTAGTACGTAGACAAAATGATAACCAGTCCCAGACTTGAATCGGTTATTAACTTATGAAAATGGTGAAAAGAATTTGTGAAATTGAAAACTGTCCTTCGAGTCAATTAGATTTAGTTTTGAAAAGAATACCATCTCTTCATAAATTACCTGTTGATACTGTTGATAGAAAAATTGTTCACATGTTATCAGCTGTAAAATGTAAACAAATAGTACAGAGTGGTGGCGCTATCTGTAGGAGGACGCAGGAACTAAATCGAATTTATAAAATATGATATATATCGCTTATTATATTTTTTTAAAACCGTTTAATTCCATAAGAATGCTTTATTCTTACTAAGTGATCATTTAACACTAATATTATGAAAACAAAAATTGACTGAACTGCCCCCTTAAACTAGTGATGGCATTACTAATGTTATTAGGTAATGGTAACAGTGAAGCTTGAGGTATTTCATTTCGAGAACTATCAGAATGATTCTTGAACCCTTTTTGAACATTAGAGATACAGAATTTGTAACTAATTTAAAAATATTCGGACATTGGTATCCGGTGGATTTACCGAAAACGAATTTGACGTGAACAAATTTACCGAAAACTAATTCGCCGAACCGGATTCTCCGTATATGAGTTTGCTGAAACACAAATTTACCGAAAGTAGATTTGCCGAAAGACTTATTTAGAGCAAAATGTAACTAAACAAATAATTACACGATGGTTACTGAACTGAAACAAAAGAAAGATACCATAATCCTTATATAGTTAAAGTAAATGATTTCCCAATATAATTGATATATATAAAATATGATATAATATATACTCAGCCTTCAATGTTTCTATCGCTTGCATGAATAAATTTGTTTGAGTTAAAAATATTGATTTCTATCAACCCTTCATTAGTATTTCTATGTACAATTTATTGTACATATTAATATTTAATATTGCAGTTAGATATATGAACTTAGCGGAATTATACAGAATTAGCAGAATACGAACTTAAATAGTAATAGTAATGTCAAAAGCATATAAGAAATGTGTTTCTGAGACCCACCGGAATGTTTTTTTTTTATTTTAATTAAATTTGATTTTCGACAAATTCGTCTTTTGGTAAATTTGTCTTTCGGCTAATCAGTTTCCGGAAATTTTGAGATTCGGCAAACTTGTATTCGGAGAGTCAGCCTAGATCCTCGGACATTTACTAATAAAGAACATCATAATAATTTATTTAAAATCTATATTAGTTAAAGATATTTTATCATGTTTGACAGAATATATTCAATGCAATGAAAAGTGACATTCCTAGCTAGGTTGAGGCAATTGAATTACGGAAGGTGATTCCGATCTTAATAATGATATATCACTTGAGTGTTAAGTTTCAATCAAGATAAAGAACAAGATGTTTGTTTTATGTTACTTCAGAATATATGTAGAGAATTTTGACTAATGCATGGCAACCGATTAAGTTGCTAAACTTATTCCCAACCCTAACGCAATTTACTCTCCTCACCCTAAATCTACAAGCGATAGCATATAACCCATTTGAGTCATACACCAACTTGTGTTTTTAATTTCATATATACTTGATACTTACTGCATATACACGTATAAATATCATCAATTAATAAATAATGATATATAATTACTTTAGAACATCTATTTAATTTTGGAACGACCAACGGGTCTAAGAGTCTCGTTCTGGCAGAAATATTGATGATGCACAATTTAAGATTGAATTGGCCATTTAATTGTCTATGACCTATTATGTATCTTCTAAATATCAATAAAACACCTTCTTTTGTTCTATTTAATTTTATATGTACAATTTCTTTGCCTAATGTGGTAAATTATTCCGAAAGTCAGATGATTTGAAGTACTGTTTCACCGTCTGATTCTAAGAATTACACAACATATCTACCAGTGATGAACAGGACACGCAAATCGATTGGTGCCGAGTGCAAAAATGCTGCACACGGTACCACTGCACTTGCGAATATGCTTATCATATCGAAACAATGTGAATCAATCAAAAGAAGTTATAATTTCTTCAAATTTATCAGATATGTATCGTCTTAGGAAGAAACTACTAAAAGACCATTTGAGCAAAGTTATGAACTAATTGAAAATAAAATATCAACAAACGAATGTTTCAAATGTTTATAAGTAACTGAATATGGAGATAGTAATTTCTAAAACTGCAAAATATTAATGAAAATCAATTCAATGGACAAAACAGTAAACACTGATCAGAGTCAGAAAAAGATTTGGGAGCTCTACAGTACTCTCGTTTTGTTAAGATATTGGTATACTGAGCCTTTAAATACATTAGTTCAGCAGTTTATTCAAACATTCAATTGTAGAATACATGAATCGGATTCAGGTTGATCTATTTTTCTTTCCTATTTAACATCGAGTGTTATAAACTTTAATCTAGTCTATTCAATCTACTTTCATGATTGGTGGAATATTCATGTGCTGAAATCTTTTCTCCGATTGAAAAAGCGGCTTTCCTGTCCATCGTCTCAGCCATCAATGACCAATCCTCTCTAATATTTATTTTTCTAAATCCTATCTGTTCTTTCTTGTTAATTTTAGACTTCCTTTATGTCCTGCCAACCTCACTGAGATCTGTCTAATTGTAACAATACCTCCACAGGGGTTCTAGGAAAATTTGGTCTCAGAAAATGCGGTCTCGGAATTTTCAATCTCGGAACTTTCTATTTTAAGTATAAATAAAACTTATCAGTTACAACCCCTCTGCCAGGTCATTAAACAATCATAAGGTATGCATAACAGCAAACTAATAGATACAACAAACTACAAAACGGCCATTTATGTTGAGAGGCTCTTCATAATTCCAATACCAAAATTTGCAAAGCCGAATTTTCCAGACCAGCTTCCCTCCACAGTTTGGATGTCCGTTTATATTGGATGTCCGTTTATCTTAGGATTTCCTCTGCCCTTTTAATATCCTTTATAATAAAGGGAATAATTTATTGCTCGGTGAAAGACCAATTAAACACAAATAAAAATATTATTAAAATCAAGCTTTTCAATTTCATGTCTATTAGTGTAGTGCACAAAATTTTAATGATGAACTCATCATTAAAGTTTACTAAAATATAATTCCTTTATTTCCTTTAACTTTTTATCGTTCAGCAAACCGGTTTTCATACTTAATTTAAAGAGACTAAATGTGATCAATAGAAAGATCAAGGAAGGGTTAAAAGTCTAGTCAACTTGAAATCATATTTGTTTTTATAACTTATATATATTGTTTAATATTTTGTACTCGTCAATATGGAATAGTTTGACTTTAATCACTATAATAACATATTTCAATTTTAAATAAATTGGTCAGAAACAGATTCGCAGATATAAACGGTCGAAAATTGACTATATTTTTGTAATAACAATTATTTGCACTCACTTTAAAATTATCTTGAAATTAATTCTTAGTACCAATTACTCATATATAAACTATTCAAACAAACTCAAACGGTACCTTACTCATGTAGTTTGTTTACGTTTTACCTTTCTACGAAAAGTTAACGTTTGTTGATTTTAGATTGTAAAAGATTCGTTAGATTGCCGAATATTATATTTTAATATTTATTAATACGTATTGCTAGATAACTGATGATATTGCATATTATATATTCCTGATTCGATCCATATACTCAGTAGAGAAAATATGATTCTGCCTGGGGGGGCCTTTTAACAATGTCAAGGTATTCATGATGACTTATTTTATCATTGAAGAAGATTTTCGAAATGGCAAACAGAGCCTCATAAGATGGGTGGCAGAGAAACACAAGTTATTAATAAAATATATTTTTACTAAATCTATCTGAGAGAAAGTGACGTCACAAACGAATAACAATTAGAAGGAATGAGTTTGTTGTCTAAGTGGGACAGCAGGCACAGGGTTTGGAACATGTTGCAGAACATGACTCTTTGGTGGTGCAACTACATCCGTTTGTGCCTGAAGAAGAAAAGAAATGGTTATTCCTCAGCTACAAAATTGGTCGATGCGATCAAAAGTGTCTTTAGGTGATGGTGATATTCACACATTTTCCATGGCAATCTGTACTCACATTTTTCACATTTGGATTTGAGGCATGGGCAGTCCGTGCAGTCTTTGCAGGAGGTGTTGCAGGTGGTGGCAGTGCATCTGCAGTCAGCTGCAATCAAAAACAAAATAATGAATATAAATCCTGTCCATTGTTGAACCACTTAAATTACAATGTTCAACATTTCTAATGTTACACTCACATTTACAGCAGGCGTTAGGCATCTTGTTGTTGTTGTTGTTGTTGTTGATGGAGGTAAGAGCTTCTGGTGTTCCGACTGATCGTCAACTGACTTTAGTGAGGATGTCTCACTCTTTATATAGAGAGGACATACAGAGTGCAGTGGTGCCGTGTGCAGCACTTATGCACTCACCACCAATTCGTATGGTGCTCTGTGCACTTTTGGTATTTCACTTAGTGGTTCTAGGTAAATACCCCCCTCCTCCCCCCCCCCCAACTGGAAAGTTCCACAATGGAAAATTCCACTGCATAGTTCTAAATTCCCTTTACATCAAGTATAACATTAAATGAAATTTATTAAAAAAGTTTTTTTGGTGGTTTGGTGGTAATCGGACAATATTCTATTAGTTAAATAGCTCAAAAATTAAAAGTATAGGTTATAATTATACCCCATGGTAATAACGTACATTTTCTTTATTATACACACTATACTTACAGTTGTAATGGTCTATCTTTAATTTTTGTATTATATATAAAGAAAGTAGGCTTATTATTTCTAGAGGATGTATCTTGTCGGCAATAGCTAGGTACCTTTTTTTGGACACTTATTTATAAAATTTTGGTACCAAATTAAAAAAAATTAATGGAAGTATCATTAAGAATTACTAATGAAATATAAGATAGAGAGCTCATATAGAAAGATGGTATCCAACAGACGACAGCTGATCATGAAATTCATTGTAAGGTTCAGGGATTTTAATAACACTAATAACTTTAGAGGCTTGTTCACATCGTGTTCTATCCGTGACGTGTCCTCTCAGGGCTTCTCTGTTTTTCAGGTTTCAGGATTAAGTTCTGAACCTGATGTGTGTGAAAGTGTTTATTGAATTTAAAGTAACGATATATTTTTCACTGAAATTGAAATACTGAGAGGACACGTCACGAATAGAACACATATCATCAGGGAAGTGAACCTAACATTTTATTGGAAAGTATCACTCTTATGACAGAACATCACTATAGATTGTAAGTAATGAATGGTAAAAATGCATTAAGCACGTGATGTGATTTGTCATCATAATTAAATAATTGTGTTTAATTCAATTAGTTCATAGTCTATCAAGAAAGCACACATATCTTGTCTGTGTAGTTCTGTTCATTTTATGTTTCATTTAAATCGATGTAGTTAAACGAAATACTGTCAATTAAATAGGTTAAAATGATAGGAAATAGAGTGCTTAGGAAAACATTAATATGCATTAATAAAGGAAAAACGTATTTGTTTTGATTTTTTTATCTTTCATATCATATTTTCTTCTCATATTTATTCACTAGGTATATATTGATAATTTTTTTGTAGAATATACCATACTATTGTATCGATAGTGCAAGAGTACCATGACTAAGCGATATTACGACACATTGTGCGTATTCATTGATAAATTTACCGTTTCACTTTAAGTAGCACTGACAAAGATAAAAACAATCACTAGGTATTAGACATGATTCACTATTTAAGGTGTAAATTCAATCAATTTATCACACACACAGAGAAAGGATTAGTTGAATCAAATCATATTTGATTTGTTTTGACTAAATTAAATGGTTTATCTGTGCGCCTTATACCTACATGGTGAATTGCAGGTACTATTTAATGTGAGTTAAATTGACGTTGGTTAAAACAACACATATGTGAGTTGATTATTTTTAATTCCCGATGGTCACAACAACTATCTGTGATAGTCAAAACTACTCGTGATGGTTGAACCAATTAAATGTAATGGTTAAAACAACTACAGAACAAGGTTACATCAACTACTTGTGTATGTTTCTCCAATCACTCCTATGTGTTATACCAACTACTCGTGTAGGTTATACCAACTACTCTTGTAGGTTATACCAACTACTCTTGTAGGTTATACCAACTACTCGTGTAGGTTATACCAGCAAATCGTGTAGGTTATACCAACAAATCGTGTAGGTTATACCAACAAATCGTGTAGGTTATATCAACATCTCGTGTAGGTTATATCAACTACTCGTGTTGGTTATATCAACTACTCGTGTAGGTTATATCAACATCTCGTGTAGGTTATATCAACATCTCGTGTAGGTTATATCAACTACTAGTAAACTAAGTAAATGTATATCAACTATTAGCGTAGGTTGAAATATCGGTGCGGTTAGCAGTAGCCAGACTTTTTACATGACTTTTTCAGTCACTATATTTACTCTATCAAATTATAATCTCGAGTTAGGTCCTGGTATCAATCAGATTAGACTATATTTTCTAGGACCAAATCTAACATGTTCATTTATTTTCTACTTTTGCTTCTGTGATATGCTTACTACAGGGTGGGGCGTAAGTTTGGAAGCAAATGAAAGTGCATATTATAATCCAACGAAAAATATATTTAATAATTTACAGTTATGTATTATTACATAAGGGTTTTAAGAATTCAAAAATCATAAATTTATTCAAAATGTCCCCCCTTGTTTTTAATAACAGCCTCAAATCTCCTCCGAACTCCTCCTACTGCGGCACGCAACTGTTCTTGTGAAATTTCCTTCCAAGATCTCTGGAGCGAACGCTTTAAATCATCTACACTGCGATGGAATTTACCACAGGCCTTTGATTCAAGAATGGACCATACCGAAAAGTCCATAGGATTGACATCTGGGGAGCAGGGAGGCCACATTTCTTTGGACCAAAACCGTGGAAGATGGTCATGGCACCAGTTTTGAGTGACATTTGCAGTATGTGAAGTCGCGCCATCTTGCCGAAATGTCCATAGAGTGTCATTACCGAAGTGATCCTTAGCTGACTCCAACATTGGCATCAAAATATTCTCAATATAACATTTAGCATTGATTTTGGCGCCTTGTTCCACAAAAATGAAAGGAGATCTCCAAGTTTCTGAAACGGCGGCCCTGACCATTACTGAAGCAGGTTTCATGGTTTTGTGGACAGTTCTTTGGTTGTATGGGATGTCTTTTACACATTTACCAATTATTTTGTCATTCCTCCGGTTATGAGCCATTTCCACTGTGAAAATTTTTTCGTCAGACCAAACAATTTCACCAGCCGTGCCAGACTTCAATTCTCTCAGAAGTGCTTTGCTTCTCTCCAATCTCCTTTTCTTTACAGCTTCTGACAGAGTCCGTCTCTTTTGGAGGGTGAAAGAGGACATCTTTAGGTCTTCTTTGACAACTCTTCTCATTGTTCTGGGACTCACATTAGCTGTTTTGGCTAACAATCGTATTGACCTTTTCGGGTTGCTCCTGATCTTCTCTCGGGCACATTTTATCAGTTGTTTGGTGCGTTGTGAGCGTGGTCTACCGCTTCTTGGACGATCAGTCAAGTCTCCTCTCTCATTAAAACGCTTCACACACTTCCAAACAGTCGATCTCGCTATTGAGAGAGTCTTTGAAATGAAGGGATCTGACTTTCCGGCACGGTGTAGAGCAATAATGGCTTCTCTTTTGTCTGACATTTTTGAATTGACTAAATTTTTGTAAAAAATAACACTGCCACGTCATAATGTAGTGTCTCTACTATAGTTCAAACCCTATCACCTACTTAAGGAACTTATTTTTAAGAATTATATTAATGTTTGAAAAATTGCTTCCAAACTTACTCCCCACCCTGTATTTTGATTTTAAAAAATAATTGATCACCTAGCTAGACCTATCCTCGCTTGCCTATCCGATGAATTGATATATGGCTATTAGTTGTAAATTAATAGATTAGATTGAATAAGTAACTTCATTAGGTCAGTTTATAAATAAGTAGTTAGATGACGTAAATAACTTTACATAGTGATAAATGGTAGGCTAGATGAATTAATTAGCCAGGCTAGATTACGAAAGTTGATAGAATAAATCTTTGATATGCTGCATTTATACTATAACTTAATGAATAATAATAAAGCCTTTATCTTCTAAACTATATTTTAGTGCAATTCATCTTTCTCATAGGCACTGATGTAGAAATATGCTAATAGAATTACCAAGGTCAAATTGAAAACGAAATGTAAACATTTAAGTTTTAGATTTATTATTTAGAAGTACAATTTGAATCCTCGTCACTGTCTTTCACGACTATAGGTTGCCAATTCCTGAAATAAGAGATTCGTTATAGTATCGTTTATATACATTATCAATAACATCACCAACTCCTTTTCCTTTTGTGATGAGATAGCGACAGCTTCGATATTCTTTTCATGTCTGGAATCTCTAAAAGCATATGAAAAAGTAAGAGCTAATCATATTGCAAATACACATTTAAAAATCATCTAATTTTTTCAAATACCTACTTTGACCTAGCATAAAAGTTCCTGAACCATTCAAAGGAATTGAAGAGGACTCCGATAGTTGATGACGTTGATCTACTCCATCAATTCTTCATAAAGATCTGAAAGTAGATTCAGAAAATATAGAAAACGATATTAATAAAGAAATGAAGGGATATATTAACTGAGAATTGTTTCATATAGGTGAATTATTTATATAAAATGTTAAACTAATTATAAATCTACAGATGTAGTATAAATTTAGCTCTAATAAATGCAATGGATTCTCCTGGCTAATCCTCATAATTTTGTTCTTTATACACTCTTAATTTAGACTTTAATTAAATACCAAGAAAGTATAATATATCAAAAGGCTCGCCTCTGGTTGGAGTTCTCCCTGCTAAATCCCTGGACGGTGTTCTCCTCCGACTACCTCCCTGATGGAGTTCTCCCGGTCATAGAAAACTAGGGTCAAGTATAGGTAAGTTGGGGCACGTTTACTAATTGCGGTCTCTTATCTCAGAAACATTAATAACCATCATGGCTTCAAGGTACTCGTGAAATAAATAGAACCTATCATAAATTGAGCTTATTATGATATTCAGCAATTCAATATATAGCTAAACTAATTTCAAAATTATTTTGAGACTCTCTTAATAGGGCCTTAATTCAGAAATTAAAGAACTGAATTTACCTGTGTAACCCTACCTATAAGTAGACTAACTAGTTTTTAAATATATAGATTATCAGACCACTTTACTTAAGATACTAGGATAAGTTCCGAAATATCGGACGGTTCCACATTTTCGGTCGCCTGTAAATTCGGGGGTATATACTTTATGTTGGCTCAATCAATCATCTAATTATTACTTCATTTCAAATACTTTTCTTTTCACCTAATTGCTCTAAGGATTTTCAACAATCAAATTCTTCCACTTATTTTGGTAGCGTGGTTATTAATTACTGCCGAACGGCCATTTAAAAAAACATGAGTTCGTCTTATTCGAAAATAAGATTATAATTCAATAAGTTGCAATTAATTTCTGAATTACAAGGATAAGGAAACGCATAATAAACTCAATATTATAATGAACTAAGTAAGCACATAAAAATACAAATGGATAATGGTAATAACCTTCATGAACAAATGAATAACCATTGTAGAAAATAGTTATTTCTAAAGAGCTTAAATATGAAATACTACAATTAAAATCAATAACCTGAATACGATTACAATAATAATAAGTAGGGAAGGCTTAACTCAATATACTTTACACGACACATTTGAGGGGTTTGGGTTGCTTGCAAGGGGTACAGCTTCCAGTCTCAGCACTTAGGAAATCTTCTTCTTAAAACCAGAGACTATTCAAACACTTGTTGAACATCTCCCAACTATATGACGACTGGCTACAGGCCTAAGCTTGCCTATCGGAACTATCAAGTCCGTTCTCTGCTGAATCCCTCTCTGAACTACTTTTCTCTTAATCTCCTACGACCCTCTAAGTTCCAAATCCAGCCCACAATATATAGTTCTAACTCTCAATTGGTCAACTCAAAGGAGAGTAATAATCTTAACCCCACCAACTGACCAATGGACTTTCTGTATTTCGCCCAAAAGGCGGTCCTTATACCAACTTAACATCTTGAAACTATACTCTCAAATATGTATGCGAACCCATTACCCTTGACGGTTTCAATCAATCGCCGAACCACAGGAACCAAAATACTATTTCGTAGCCCGGAAACTTAAAACCAAAACCTATTTCAAATGCCATTAAATCCTACTGAGTTGGTATTTCTAACTCTTGAGAACCCTCATAACAAGTGAACTAGAGCACATCTGCGTAGACTATGTGGTTTCCCTATGTCTATTTACAAAATAATTTCAGTTCACTTTACAGCCCAATTAACTTTTTACTGAATTTGGTAGTCACCCTTAACTTCAAGACCTGATATATAATGACATATCCAGAAGTCACCACTAAATATTATACACGCCTAAGAAAAACTATATAAAATAATTAATCATCATTTATTTTAATTAGCTATTAGGTAGCTATATACAATATACTATATTTCATACGTGACCGAAAATTTGAAATCGCCTGATAATTTGGAACTTACCCTATTTGAGGACAGCGCAGTAGCTGCCTATCCCTATGTAGAAAGTATTGGCACTGAAAAAAAAACAGCTAGGTAGGTATGATGCTTAAATAAGTTAACATATAATAATCTAGGAAATTAGTTTGGATATCAGTTCACAAACTGGAAGGCAGTAATCAAAATTTATTATTATGAAAAGTTAAATACTGATAATCAGCTCTTCAAATAACTACCTAGCCGCCAGACTATCAATCCCCAAAATTTTAGAATATTTAGGCAAACATTTATCAATTAATTAATGGAATTAATTAATAATCGATCAACAGCGATAATACTATTTAGTGCATTTAACGCTATTGTTTGCACTTGAACTAAAATGGTATTGAGGAGCGTTCACATTCAACACATAACACACTTAAAACAAGATTTGAACTGTAAAGTGTCAACCGATTAACTGGCTTTGTGGAAAGCATAAGTTGCCACATACTCATTTGATTTAACTCACACCTAAACTTAAAAAAAGTAGCGCCAACTCTCATAGTAAGTTAATTCATACACTGCAGAATACACTGGATTAACAGTCTTTGTGAGTTACTTCAACACACTATGTCCTAGTTGTTTTAACATATGTTCAAAACTCCCAAAATGTAACTCTAACTCTCATAGTAAGTTGATTCAATGCATAAAATGATTTGAATTAACTATGTTTGGTGACACACCACGTCATAGTTGTTTTGACACACGTGAAAACATGAATGTAGTCCAACTAACTCACGTAATAAATTGATTCGAAGCATAAATTGTTGACCCTTTAAATATGAGTAAATTTTTTTTCTGTGCAGTTGCATTATTTAAAATAATCTCAATGAAATGTTCACGATTCTCAACAAATAGGAAAAATAATAACTCTCTATTATTTTGAAGGTGGATATTGAGAACTAATATCCATTGTTTCTATTCCACATTAATTCTTTTGATGAATATAGATTATAGAATCATTCACTGGAGAGAATAAGCATGCTATGGTCTATCACTTTAAAGCTTCACGTGCAATAACCTATATAGCAAGATAGTAGCAGTACAGAATGTGTAAAAGAATGACTAAAAAACATATTGTTATTATATACTTGCAATTTGCTTTACCTTTAGCCGAGAATAGGTGGGAGATGTAAACTATTTTTAATATTTTCTCTGTGACCCTTTAAAGGGGCAGTTCAGTCAAAATCAAACTATCACTAAATTGGTCCTAAATCGATTTAGAATATTTATTTATGTAACATTAAAATATTCGTTGATTTTAGAAATGTTTATATAAAAAATATATTGTAAATTAGTGGCGCCATCTGTGGACTGCGGTGGACCGCGTAACTAAACATTGTAGTACGTAGACAAAATGATAACCAGTCCCAGACTTGAATCGGTTATTAACTTATGAAAATGGTGAAAAGAATTTGTGAAATTGAAAACTGTCCTTCGAGTCAATTAGATTTAGTTTTGAAAAGAATACCATCTCTTCATAAATTACCTGTTGATACTGTTGATAGAAAAATTGTTCACATGTTATCAGCTGTAAAATGTAAACAAATAGTACAGAGTGGTGGCGCTATCTGTAGGAGGACGCAGGAACTAAATCGAATTTATAAAATATGATACATATCGCTTATTATATTTTTTTAAAACCGTTTAATTCCATAAGAATGCTTTATTCTTACTAGGTGATCATTTAACACTAATATTATGAAAACAAAAATTGACTGAACTGCCCCCTTAAACTAGTGATGGCATTACTAATGTTATTAGGTAATGGTAACAGTGAAGCTTGAGGTATTTCATTTCGAGAACTATCAGAATGATTCTTGAACCCTTTTTGAACATTAGAGATACAGAATTTGTAACTAATTTAAAAATATTCGGACATTGGTATCCGGTGAATTTACCGAAAACGAATTTGACGTGAACAAATTTACCGAAAACTAATTCGCCGAACCGGATTCTCCGTATATGAGTTTGCTGAAACACAAATTTACCGAAAGTAGATTTGCCGAAAGACTTATTAAGAGCAAAATGTAACTAAACAAATTATTACACGATGGTTACTGAACTGAAACAAAAGAAAGATACCATAATCCTTATATAGTTAAAGTAAATGATTCCCCAATATAGTTGATATATATAAAATATGATATAATATATACTCAGCCTTCAATGTTTCTATCGCTTGCATGAATAAATTTGTTTGAGTTAAAAATATTGATTTCTATCAACCCTTCATTAGTATTTCTATGTACAATTTATTGTACATATTAATATTTAATATTGCAGTTAGATATATGAACTTAGCGGAATTATACAGAATTAGCAGAATACGAACTTAAATAGTAATAGTAATGTCAAAAGCATATAAGAAATGTGTTTCTGAGACCCACCGGAATGTTTTTTTTTTTATTTTAATTAAATTTGATTTTCGACAAATTCGTCTTTTGGTAAATTTGTCTTTCGGCTAATCAGTTTCCGGAAATTTTGAGATTCGGCAAACTTGTATTCGGAGAGTCAGCCTAGATCCTCGGACATTTACTAATAAAGAACATCATAATAATTTATTTAAAATATATATTATTTAAAGATTTTATCATGTTTGACAGAATATATTCAATGCAATGAAAAGTGACATTCCTAGCTAGGTTGAGGCAATTGAATTACGGAAGGTGATTCCGATCTTAATAATGATATATCACTTGAGTGTTAAGTTTCAATCAAGATAAAGAACAAGATGTTTGTTTTATGTTACTTCAGAATATATGTAGAGAATTTTGACTAATGCATGGCAACCGATTAAGTTGCTAAACTTATTCCCAACCCTAACGCAATTTACTCTCCTCACCCTAAATCTACAAGCGATAGCATATAACCCATTTGAGTCATACACCAACTTGTGTTTTTAATTTCATATATACTTGATACTTACTGCATATACACGTATAAATATCATCAATTAATAAATAATGATATATAATTACTTTAGAACATCTATTTAATTTTGGAACGACCAACGGGTCTAAGAGTCTCGTTCTGGCAGAAATATTGATGATGCACAATTTAAGATTGAATTGGCCATTTAATTGTCTATGACCTATTATGTATCTTCTAAATATCAATAAAACACCTTCTTTTGTTCTATTTAATTTTATATGTACAATTTCTTTGCCTAATGTGGTAAATTATTCCGAAAGTCAGATGATTTGAAGTACTGTTTCACCGTCTGATTCTAAGAATTACACAACATATCTACCAGTGATGAACAGGACACGCAAATCGATTGGTGCCGAGTGCAAAAATGCTGCACACGGTACCACTGCACTTGCGAATATGCTTATCATATCGAAACAATGTGAATCAATCAAAAGAAGTTATAATTTCTTCAAATTTATCAGATATGTATCGTCTTAGGAAGAAACTACTAAAAGACCATTTGAGCAAAGTTATGAACTAATTGAAAATAAAATATCAACAAACGAATGTTTCAAATGTTTATAAGTAACTGAATATGGAGATAGTAATTTCTAAAATTGCAAAATATTAATGAAAATCAATTCAATGGACAAAACAGTAAACACTGATCAGAGTCAGAAAAAGATTTGGGAGCTCTACAGTACTCTCGTTTTGTTAAGATATTGGTATACTGAGCCTTTAAATACATTAGTTCAGCAGTTTATTCAAACATTCAATTGTAGAATACATGAATCGGATTCAGGTTGATCTATTTTTCTTTCCTATTTAACATCGAGTGTTATAAACTTTAATCTAGTCTATTCAATCTACTTTCATGATTGGTGGAATATTCATGTGCTGAAATCTTTTCTCCGATTGAAAAAGCGGCTTTCCTGTCCATCGTCTCAGCCATCAATGACCAATCCTCTCTAATATTTATTTTTCTAAATCCTATCTGTTCTTTCTTGTTAATTTTAGACTTCCTTTAAGTCCTGCCAACCTCACTGAGATCTGTCTAATTGTAACAATACCTCCACAGGTGTTCTAGGAAAATTTGGTCTCAGAAAATGCGGTCTCGGAATTTTCAATCTCGGAACTTTCTGTTTTAAGTATAAATAAAACTTATCAGTTACAACCCCTCTGCCAGGTCATTAAACAATCATAAGGTATGCATAACAGCAAACTAATAGATACAACAAACTACAAAACGGCCATTTATGTTGAGAGGCTCTTCATAATTCCAATACCAAAATTTGCAAAGCCGAATTTTCCAGACCAGCTTCCCTCCACAGTTTGGGTGTCCGTTTATATTGGATGTCCGTTTATCTTAGGATTTCCTCTGCCCTTTTAATATCCTTTATAATAAAGGGAATAATTTATTGCTCGGTGAAAGACCAATTAAACACAAATAAAAATATTATTAAAATCAAGCTTTTCAATTTCATGTCTATTAGTGTAGTGCACAAAATTTTAATGAAGAACTCATCATTAAAGTTTACTAAAATATAATTCCTTTATTTCCTTTAACTTTTTATCGTTCAGCAAACCGGTTTCCATACTTAATTTAAAGAGACTAAATGTGATCAATAGAAAGATCAAGGAAGGGTTAAAAGTCTAGTCAACTTGAAATCATATTTGTTTTTATAACTTATATATATTGTTTAATATTTTGTACTCGTCAATATGGAATAGTTTGACTTTAATCACTATAATAACATATTTCAATTTTAAATAAATTGGTCAGAAACAGATTCGCAGATATAAACGGTCGAAAATTGACTATATTTTTGTAATAACAATTATTTGCACTCACTTTAAAATTATCTTGAAATTAATTCTTAGTACCAATTACTCATATATAAACTATTCAAACAAACTCAAACGGTACCTTACTCATGTAGTTTGTTTACGTTTTACCTTTCTACGAAAAGTTAACGTTTGTTGATTTTAGATTGTAAAAGATTCGTTAGATTGCCGAATATTATATTTTAATATTTATTAATACGTATTGCTAGATAACTGATGATATTGCATATTATATATTCCTGATTCGATCCATATACTCAATAGAGAAAATATGATTCTGCCTGGGGGGGCCTTTTAACAATGTCAAGGTATTCATGATGACTTATTTTATCATTGAAGAAGATTTTCGAAATGGCAAACAGAGCCTCATAAGATGGGTGGCAGAGAAACACAAGTTATTAATAAAATATATTTTTACTAAATCTATCTGAGAGAAAGTGACGTCACAAACGAATAACAATTAGAAGGAATGAGTTTGTTGTCTAAGTGGGACAGCAGGCACAGGGTTTGGAACATGTTGCAGAACATGACTCTTTGGTGGTGCAACTACATCCGTTTGTGCCTGAAGAAGAAAAGAAATGGTTATTCCTCAGCTACAAAATTGGTCGATGCGATCAAAAGTGTCTTTAGGTGATGCTGATATTCACACATTTTCCATGGCAATCTGTACTCACATTTTTCACATTTGGATTTGAGGCATGGGCAGTCCGTGCAGTCTTTGCAGGAGGTGTTGCAGGTGGTGGCAGTGCATCTGCAGTCAGCTGCAATCAAAAACAAAGTAATGAATATAAATCCTGTCCATTGTTGAACCACTTAAATTACAATGTTCAACATTTCTAATGTTGTACTCACATTTACAGCAGGCGTTAGGCATCTTGTTGTTGTTGTTGTTGTTGTTGTTGTTGATGGAGGTAAGAGCTTCTGGTGTTCCGACTGATCGTCAACTGACTTTAGTGAGGATGTCTCACTCTTTATATAGAGAGGACATACAGAGTGCAGTGGTGCCGTGTGCAGCACTTATGCACTCACCACCAATTCGTATGGTGCTTTGTGCACTTTTGGTATTTCACTTAGTGAATTATTTATGAATTAATCTTAAATTTATTTATTGATATTAACATAGCTATCTGAGCAGTTTTAAATGCCATACCTATCGTACTATATCTACTTAATTTTACAAACTGTAACTAGTCCTGTAAAAAAATTATGTACACGAAAAATTCATAGAAAATTCAAAGATTTCCTCTAAATATATTACTTAGTTTAGTAGTGAATTCTTTGAATGTTTTTAGAATACTCGAATGATCAAAATTGACTCTGGGGAAATTCCTATACGGAAAATTCCACCAGTTAAATTCAATAGCTGGAAAGTTCCACTACGGAAGATTCCACGCAGATAAATCTGGTGCTGGGACAATTGCCTCTATAACGATTATTATTTTGGTTGTGACAATATGCTTTTAAATCATAGATATTAAAAAAATAATAGAAGAAACGAAATGAAATTGTATCGATTTATATATCGCTGGTTTAAAACGATTCAATACTGTTTTTCCGTTCATAATATTCAAAGGATCTAAGATTTTAAAACATATTGTCACAACCCTAATTATTATCATCAGGATTCTTAACTTGAAAATTATTTTAATTGAGTAGGATTCTTAACTTTAAAATTATTTTAATTGAGTAGTATTAATATAAATACCTATAGTTTGTTCTTTATCAACTAATTATAAATGATAAACTTTATTGGGTGAGAAAATATAGGCTCTTATCAATAATTGATCCAGAATCGATAATGTTGTATATTGATAAGGCCATTTGATAAACACGTCTTTACAGTAAAATACTAATGACAGGTGTAATGTATTATAACCGGGCCCTACAACAGTACAACAGACAGAAATGATTTGAAAATTGATAATTAAAAATATGAAATAAGTTTTAAATATGTGCATATTTTGAGCGACCAATTTCAAATATTGCAACCAGACAATATTTTATTAGTTAAATACTTTAGAAATTATAAGTATAGGTTATAATAATTATCACCCAAAGTGAAAACATACATTGCCTTTATTATACATAATTTACAGTTTTAATGGTCTATCTCTAATCTTTGTGATAGATTGAAGGAAAGTAGGCTTATTTCTAGAGGATAAATGTTATCGGCTATAGCTAGGTACAAACAAATTCATACTTTTTTGGTATAAAATTATAAAAAAATGTAGATGAATAATATAAGAATTATTAATGAAATAGAAGATAGAGAGTTCGCAGAGAAAGATGGTGTTCAACTTACGACAATGGGTCACAAAATTCATTGTTATGTTCAATCATTTTAATAACCTGCTTGATAATAACTATAAACTATAATAACTATAAACTTCAAGATAAGATGTGTAGGTAACTGTTTTTCAAAATGATGGATTATCCCATGATCTCCACAGATAGAGTTTAACATTGCCGAAATATTCTATGGTGATTTTTTCTGGTGGAACTTTTCAAGGAGAAATCTTCCACGGGGAATTTACCGGTAAAAATCAAAATTATACAATTACTGAGAGACGAGAGAAACTAATGAAATCTAGTAGCGTGAAATCCAAATCAATGATATCTAGTGTCAGTGTTTCGTAGCGAATGAAAGCAACCAAACTTGATAGACACATAGGTTATACGAGTACAATTAGATGATTCGTATGAAATAAAGAGGACCTAATAATTTTTACTGTCTTGTTCTCTAGCTTTGTAATTATAATATACTTATACAGGGTGGCGCAAAAAAAGGAAACCCATTTACAAACTAGTTTATTTTGCAAACTATCAAACCTAGAAATTTTATAAAAAAAAAAGTTTTATTCGTTTACCTTTTTTGTATCTCTCTTAATGATTTGTTAAGAGTTACAACAAAAATTAAACATCCTGCATCAAATTAAAAAAGATAAATAAAAAGAGCTTGCGCGAGGACAAAATATTCGAAAAAAAAATCATCAAAGGTTCAATTCATTTTTTATGGATGTCAAACTACAAATTCTACTGTTTTTTGTAACAAATAAGAGAAAATAAAAAACGAATTACCATTTGAAAGTTGGTTTTCGAGATAAAGTTGATATCTTCATAAAATCATTTCGCCATTAATTTTTATTTCCTATTCGAAACCCTCAAAATGAAGCTTTCAAAAGAACAAAGAGTTTTTGTTGTGAAATTTTTTTAAAACAATGAAAGCTTTACACAGGTTGAACCTCATTTTGAGCATAGCTTTCTGGAAAAATATTCACCAACTTTAAAACCAACCATATTGAAAAATGTTAATAAGTTCAAAACTGTAGAAACCACTTTAAATTTGAACCAAAAGTGATATCATGTCGCAGGAGCAAAGAATGAACACATGAAAGCATTAATCTTTTTTAAGAACAGTTTATTGAGGCCCAAAATTATCAATCAGAAAGTAAGGATTAGATATCATTTAAGAGACATTGCACCGAATTGTTAAACACGATGTAAAGTATCATCCTTTGAAGTACCATGTAGGCTAGAATTCTTAGAACTGATTTACCGCACCGTCTAAATTTTGCAAAATGGTTTCTGCTAAGAAATGCACATTTTGTAGAAGATATCGTGATTGGTGATGAAGATGTATTTCCATGAATAAAATAGTCAATAATAAAAACGTTACCTTTTTTTAATTCTTTGCAGGATGTTTAATTTTGGTCGTAACTCTTAACAGATTATCACGATAGATGCAGAAAAAGTAAACTAATTAAACTGTTATTTTAGAAAATTTCTAGGTTTGATAGTTTGTAAAGTAAACTAGTTTGAAAATGGGTTTCCTATTTTTTTGCGCCACCCTGTTTAACTATGTCAAAACAGGTGCACCGACATTTGGGCCCAGGACAATTTGGCCCCGACAGTTAGGCCCTGACAATTGGACCTGCCGACAATTGGGGTCAACGACGATTGGGCCTCGGACAATTGGGCCCCAAAACAATTAAGCCCAGGAAAAAATTGGGCAGAAGACAAAATATTGAAAAGTTACCTTATTTTTACTAGGGAAGTGACAATATTATCTTTGAAATATGCTTTATATTCTCTGAAAATATGTTTACATTTTTTTAATTCGATTCATATGTATACTTGATAAGATATATATTAGCAAATACCTTAATTCACATTTGGATGCTAATCTCATGTTTCAATGTAATGAAAACCTTTGAAGTATTTAAATAAGTCTTATTATTTTAATCATGTCATATGGATCCAATGAGTAGTGCTCATCGTCTGACAAAGACAAATATTTAGAAAAAAATGGGTAAATTTTAATGGTTAAACGTTACATTGAACAGTTGTTTGGATAAAATGAGATTATGAGAATACATTTTGTAATAATAATTCATAAACCTCTTCAATATTGAACACTGAACAGCATTCAAATAATTCACGTTAACTTTAATTCAATTTGTATGTTCCAATAATTTCAGCATGTCTAAAATACCTACATCCTTATTTTCTATTGTTTCTTCATCTAAAATAGCTACATTTTTATTTTCTATTGTCTACATCCTAACTCATTTACTTCACAAGAGTTCACTATATGTAGAGGTTCTGTAACTACGAAATTTGTTGCTTACATGACCTATCTCGGAACAGAAAATTATTGTAGTTGAAAAGAATAATAGTATTTATTCGTGAAAAGAATATGTTATATTAAAAAATAAATATTTTTTCATATCGAGAATATTATTTTCTTGTTAGGAATATTCTTTATTTTAAATATGCTCAAGACTATACTTTTATAAAAAAACGCATATTGTCACAAACCTAGTTATTACAGTAGCAAGGGTCTTTAATTAAGTTAATACAGTAAACTCTGAAAAAAAAAATAGAAAATAATATAATTGTCTCGGGGCCCAATTGTCGTGGGGCCCAATTGTCGGCAGGCCCAATTGTCGGGGCCCAACTGTCGGTCCACGGTCAAAACATATGTAACTAAATTATATACCTTCGCGTCCGCTTTGACCCGTTCTCTCCCAAAATGCAAGAAACTGCTAACTGGA
Organism: Caprella mutica; assembly: GCA_947561585.1. Classification (NCBI taxonomy): domain Eukaryota; kingdom Metazoa; phylum Arthropoda; class Malacostraca; order Amphipoda; family Caprellidae; genus Caprella; species Caprella mutica. The sequence goes on along the minus strand of CANNZV010001859.1, from coordinate 74,693 downwards.
TAATAACCAATCGTCCAACCAAGTTTCATGAAATATGGTACAATACTTTTTGAGTTATCGAGTTATAAATGACCTTGACCTTGACCTTTGACCGGATCGCTTTGACCAATCGTCCCATCAAATTTCAGACAATTTGGTTGATTACTTTTGGAGTTATTAAGTTACAAATGGCCTTGACCTTGGTCTTTTACCCGATCGCTCCTAAAATCTAACAAAAATGGTTCCTGTATATTGACCAATCGTCCCACCAAGTTTCATGCAATATGGTTCAATACTTTTTGAGTTATAAATGACCATGACCTTGACCTTTGACCGGGTTGCTTCCAAAATTCTAGCAGCAGGTCACTGGACACTGGACACTGAGCAATTGTTTCACCAAATTTCAGGCAATTTGGTTGAACACTTTTTCAATTAAGCGAATAACAAGATGATAAATAAATAAATAAAGTCCGATGAAAATATGACCTTCCCACATTCTGCGAAGGTAACCATGAGCAATGGAGCATATAAAAAATAGTCAACAAATTTGAAAAGAAAACTAGGGATGAATGTAATGTCATATAATATTAATATGATATTTGACTATTAATTTATTTAATGTATTTCCAATTATGAGTTCATAGAGAACATACAGATAGTGTTGTGACGTCAACAGGGAAGTGAACCTAACATTTTATCTGAAAGTATTACTTAACATCACTATAGAGTATAGATTGTTAATAATGAATGAAAAAATCCATTAAACCCTCGATTTGATTTGTCATCCTTATTTGATTATCGCGTTTAATTTAATTAGATGATTGTGTACTTACAACTTACAAAGCACACATATCTTGTTTGTGTAGTTTAAATAGTTCCGTTTATTTTATGTTTCATTTAAGTTGATGTAGTTAAAAGAAATACGGTAAATTCCTATTTCACGTCCCTATTTCATTTAGGGACGTGATCTAGAAACTGTTCCAAATACTGTCTTCCTAGTTCACGTCCCTAATTGATTTAGGGACGTGAACTAGGAAGGGGATAATCCTAAATTATTAGTTTTCTCATCATGATAACCATTAAAAACAAAAAAAAAATATTTACTTGTTTTCCAAATCTATATTCTTTAATTTGATTAATTTCCATATTCCTTTTTGGTATTATTTGTATTTGTAGACAAGATACTAAACTTTCTGTCATTAATATTTTTTAGTGCAACATATTTTATTCAGATGAAAGGTAATTAAATTGAACAAAAAATCGTTCAAAAATACCTCTTTCCTAGTTCACGTTCCTAAATGAAATAGGGACGTGAACTAGGAATTTACCGGAAATACTATAAATTAAATAGGTCAAATTGAAAGGAAATAGACAGTTTACGAAAACATTAATATACATTAATAAAGGGAAACCCTAGTCGTAACTTGTAAGTTGTTATACTATCCTATTTATAGTTTTTTCACCATAAATTATTTTGAGAACACACCATCCTATATTTCACCAATAAAGAAAGAGTACTATCACTAAGAGATGTTACGATACATTGTGTGCATTCATTGATAAATTTTCCGTTTTGCTTCACGTATTACTGACTGTTATAATATTCCTTTACCTTAATAGATGATGCTTCCTAAACTTTATGATTTAATATCCTCATTGCTCTATACTAAACTTCGATCTAAATATACATTCGATGTCTAGTAACTATTATTGATTGTAACTAGCTTCAATATTACTAAGCCGGTATTAGTATTTACTAAATGAATAAGATCTTTATTATTGTTTATTTTGTGTAGTTTTGCCATTTCCCATCGTTATAATTGTTTCTATGTGTTTCAGAATCATGTGATATTTGTAGTTAAAATAAAGCCTAATTAAAGGTTATTAAAGTGTTTAAATGGAACCTAGTTCATAACACTGACAATGATGGTAAAACCAATTACTAGAAATTAAAAATTATTAATTACTATGTAGGGAAGGATGGTCATAATGGGACACAAAACACAGAAAGATTGATATTTCATTTACTATGGGCAAAGTATGAAAAATAAAAAATTCATGTGTAATAATATAGATATTCCTTTATAAAATGAAACTAACTCGAATGCTATTGTGACGTACTTAGTTTGCTTCACTATAACGTCTAAGTGTATGGGCTCTTAAGTGATTAGGATCTTACTTTGTGGTATTTTCAGATTCCTTTCTCTTTATAAATCTCTTTCTACTAACTACTCATGGTACCATGCCCTAGAACCAACTTGCCACTATGGTTCCGACCTCAGGCCTCTGGTCCAAGCTTAACTGTATTTAAGGGTAAGAATGGTAAAGTAATTAACACTTAAAGAGATTATATTCATTGGTCAAGCACAAGTTATTACAAATAATATCTCCTCTAAAACGCTCGCAAGTTAAGGTCTCAAATAACTACGAACAGGAGAATAGGTGTGTAGCTCACGAGAGCAAATCGGTAACTCATTTGACTGTCACTTACTTACAATCATATAGGTTAGTGATGATAGTAATGCATACACAATTGCTGTGTTTGCTTTACTACATTGCTCCCCCCTTCCGAAAATTTCAAAGTTACAATTCACATTTTTCCAAAACTGCCAGCTGGTTTGTCTACCCATTGTTACTCTATATTGAACAATGTTCAGACGCTCACGCTGTTAGTGGAAACATGTATATTGGATCTCTTGAAATTTCTCGAACCGGTAATAAACATATTATTAGAAACTTGAAAAATTTGAGTTTTAATTCGTTCTAAAAATATGTAATACTAATGTGCATTCACCAAATGGTCTTAAATTTTTAATCTTACCTATACAATCTTAATTTTGCTTTAACAATATTTTTATTTATTCTCAAAATAATCTAAATTACTCCTACCTAATATGTCTCAGTTCAAAAATGTAACAACTTTTTCATTTTATAAACGTAATAACTTGCCTAATCTATTAGAGATCTCACCCCTCCCTCCTAATATGTAGATTTTTAGTCTAAATATTAACAGAGACCTTTGATCACTCCAATACATTACACAAATTGTTACTGCATTTACTTTTTTTTAAAAAAATTTATAATCAAAAAAAAAATTTTCATTTTAATTTATCATATGTTATGATATCGTATTTTATGATCTTTTAATGAATTTTTATTCGTAATTGAAGTTATATGAATTTTGATCATCTTTATCAAATTTTGAGACAGTTGTGATCTTTAAATTTAAATCTTAAAATTAACACCGAAAAAAAATTAAACTTAAAATTAAATTCAATTGAAAAAACGATTATTATTAATTTTCACTTAAAATTACCCAACTTAAAATTAAAAAAAAATTAAAATAATGATCAAATTGAGTTTGAGGAAAAAAAATCTTAAATGCTGTTAGGTTTAGTTTTGGTAATTTCGATTTTTGGCCTTCGTTTTGCCTGAGGCATTACTATAACTGTTGTCGCCTGTATATTAACTGCCTGATCATTAAAGATATTAACTGTTCCACCTAGTTCCTCTAATCTAAAGGGGTGTTTCGCTTAATCTGATTGAAAGCCTCAGTCGCCATCTTAGACCTCAAATTCCTAATTTCGTACATCTTCATATCCTCTTCTGACTTAATCTTTTTTGACTGATGATATCCACATACGAGAATCATCACAACCAGTAGTGTTAGAATTAACACTAAAATGTCGCTGAACAAGTCTGGTATTAGGTCGTACTTTGTAGACCCCATGTTTTTAATGGTTTGCTCCAAATGAGCTTTGTTCATTGAAGATGATTTCTGGATCAGCTCCACTACTGAGTTCAGGTCAAAGTTACTCTGAGTTTGCCCCATCGCTCCAGCTGATCACTTCTCACGACCTTGAATTACAGTTCTGTGTGTCAACCGGCTGTGAGTGGCTGAGAGTCAGTCACTGGCTGTTTGTGGCTGAGGAGCTGTTGGCTGTGTGGGTAACTGGGTCCTCTCTGCCTCTCGTCACTGAAATCGAAACGATACCGTTAGACATGGCCCCTGTTCATTTTAGGTATTTTATCATATTTCAGTCTCATTTTGAATTGATCATTTTTGATTTTAAATTATTTCAGTATTTCATCCTAAATTTGAATATATATATATATATATTTTTTTTTTTTTCAAATTTTCATTCAAACAATTTTACAGAATATAATTCATCTTATTCGTTACCCAACATTTAAACAAAAAATTTAAAATTAACATGCATACAACAAAAAATATTAATCCTATTAAAATTATTATATGAAATTTTATATTAATAAAATTCATAATTCATCCCATCAACTTAAACTAAATACATACAAATATTACAATTAAAATTCATACAATTAAATACATACAATAATTCTCTTACTGAGCAAAGGAAATATTGTAGTTTGAACAATGAATTGTATGCTCTGTTTGTTTGTCTCGCGTAAGCAAAAAAATGTAAACATTTCTCTGACTCTTTGCATGTAACTGTGTTATATGCCACGTGTTCGTGTAAATGTAACATGTTACTCATGTTACTTCGTGTTATGTGTTCCTTTTGTGGACTTTCTATATAATGTTTATATTCAAATTTCTCATAATTTGATTTCCTGTTTAATGATGTTAATGAAATTATTTAATTAATTTGTTGTGAAATTTTCCAACTTAGTTAGATAATTTATATTGCTCGTTATCGTTTGATGTCCTAATTTAATTATAGCTTTGTTTTTTTTCACTTGTAATACTGTACCTGGTCCTATCCAATTTAATTGTAATTTATGTGTTTTTTGATGATTTCTAATTAATACTCGATCACCTATCTGTATAATTTTGTCTTTACGTGTCTTATTGTGGTAAATTATGCGTTTGTTTGATTGATTAATTATGTTAGCTCTTATCTGATCTTGAATAAATAGAGCTTGCTTAGCCTTGATTTTGACTATTGATTCTGATGTATCTAAATTGTAAATGCTTTCCAAATTTTCTGCTTGAATATTTGGAGATGTGTCCCTCGCATAAAGAGCGTATGAGGGTGTATCTTTCAAGGTCAAATTGACCTGGTTGTTAATTGTGTTTTGGACAATATCGAGAAACATGTCCCAATTATTGTGATCTACTGTGGCTACATAGAATCTTAATAATTTGTTAATTTTCTGGTTATTACGTTCACAAATTCCATTGGAATATGCTGAGTATGGTAATATCTCACATTTGTATATCTGATGTATTTCACTGAAAGTTCTTATTGCGTTAGACTTGAATTCTTTCGCACAATCCGACATTAACGTTTTGGGATATCCACAACGACTAAATGTTTTACTTAGACAATCAATTACTGTGTTAGTTGATTTGTCAGCTACTGCGTGTAATTCGTTATATCTTGTCAACATACATGTTATTGATAAAATATATTTGTTGTTCGTGTCAGTTGTTATAAAAGGTCCAATAAAATCAAATGAAACTGTTTCAAATGGTGTATTAGCTACTGGGGCAGACATTAATTTAATTGGTGTATCTAGACTTCCTTTAAGGATTTTGCAAACGTCACATCTTTTAATAAAAGATTCTATGACCGATCTTTCTTGAAAATGATAATATTTTAGTCGAAATTGAAATAGCGTATGAGCTAAACCACAATGGGTGTTAAAATGTATTGAATTAATTACTAAATTGATCATTTCATTTGGTATAACATAATTAACAATACTGGCTGCCCGAGTATCTATTTTCCGATGTCGATATAATATTCCGTCTAATATGAAAAATTCAGCTATGTTCCTAGATGTTCCTAATTGTTTTTTCTGTAATATATCCATTATTTCCTTACAAGCAAAGTCGTTTGACTGTGCAGTCTTTAGTCTGTTTAAAGTCCATGTTATGTCTTCTTGTTTAGGTATGTAGTTTAGAAATGGTTTTTCTTTGTTGATTTTATACAATTTAGATGTATCTGATTCTTGTTCGTTTTCTGAGTCTGTTTCTGAGTCATTGTCATTGTCGTTAATAATTTGTGGTACGTTTAGCTTAGCCCTCGATCTTGTGGTTGCTATATAATTTTCAATTGAATTACAACTTTCATTAGATGGTGTTAAAAGTTCGCATTCATCTATTGTTTCTTCCGTTAGAGGAGTTAATCTACTAAGGGTATCGGCTACCACATTTCTCTTACCTTCAAAATATTTGATGGTACAATCATATGTGCTCGCCTCTATTGCCCACCTGGCTAATGCCGTGTCTAAAGGCAGTTTATTACCAAAAAATGCACATAAAGGTTTGTGATCAGTTAAAATAGTAATAGGATATCCTAGACATAGATATTGAAATTCCTTTAAGGCTAGATGTATTGCAAGAAACTCTAGTTTAGTCGTGGAGTACCTTTTTTGAGTAGAATTTAATGATTTACTGAAATATGCTATGGGTCTCAATGTTTTGCTTTTGGTCGAATCCGGTTGAAGCAATGCTGCGCCAACTCCGATATTTGAGCTGTCAGTAAATAAATAAAATGGTCTGGAATAATTTGGATGTGCTAAAACCGTATCTGATGTCAAAATATTTTTGAGATTAATGAAACTAGTCTCACATTCGTCAGTCCAGTCAAATTTAGTGTCCTTCCTTAATAGTCTATATAATGGGTCGGCTTTCTGACTAAATTTAGGTACGAACTTACGAAAATAATTCGCAAGCCCTAAAAATCGCTGAAGTTGTTTTACATCTGTTGGTCTAGATGCTTCTCTAAGTTTTTCGTTTTGGATACATCGGATGCCCTCAGTAGTGACTCGATGTCCAAGAAAATTAATTTCGTGTTTAAAGAATTCACACTTCTCTAATTTTAATCTCAAATGAGCGTCACGTAAATTCATTAGCACTTGGCCAATATCATTTAAATGTTGTTCATAAGATCGACTAAAAATTAGGATGTCATCAATAAATACGAAACAGAGTTTCCCTAATACATTACTTAACGCTTTTGTCATAATTGCTTGAAATACTTTTGGACTATTGACATACCCGAAGGGTAATTTGCGGAAATGGTACTTTTTTCCATTTACCGCAAATGCTGTAAGCTTTTTAGACTCCTCGGAGAGTTCCACCTGGTGAAATGCACTCCTCAGATCTAAACTAGAAAATATCTTTGATCCACCTAAAGATCCAAGCATATCGTCAACCCTAGGTAACGGAAATCCTTGTATATGGACACACTTATTTAATGATCTGAAATCTATTACGGGTCGTATTTCCCCATTCTTTTTATGAACCACGATAACGGGAAAGTTATACTCGGACATTGAAGGTTCTATAGTACCTTCTTTTAACATTGACCTGTTGACTTCTTCAAGTTGTTCTTGAAATTTATGTGGGATGCGGTACGGCATCTTGTTTATCACTATATTAGGATCTTTCAATATTATTGTGTGTTTACATATACTAGTAGTCCCGATTTTTTCGTCCTTAATCGTGATTACGTCTCTAAAGTCATTTAGTAACTGCGTCATTTTGTCTTCATACTCTGACATTCCACATGATATGTCAGCATTAACTAACCTTCTTGGTGCTGAAGGCACTGTCTGAGAATTGTTTTCTACATCAGCACTTAATGTGCTGCCACGGCTTCTATCAGCGCTTCCGTCACGTGATATTTTACACTTCATATCTCGGTTGCCATGCGTTGTAACTAATGGCTCTCCATTAATTCCAACTGCATGTACCTTTGACTTTTCATAAATTAGTTCAGGGGTAACGTTTCGTTCAAATGGCTTTGGTTTTTCGTCACTCAACACGTTTCCTAACCTAGATTTATGAGTCCTATTATTTAAACACTCCGATATAGTCGCTATATTTACTTCGACTTCCTCTTCGTACGTCTGGAGTTTACCAACTATCATATTGTCCCGTAATATGATATCACTATCCGTCGGATTCATTACGAAAACTGGGCATATTGACACTTGATCTCCCTCTTTTTTTGTGTCTTCGATTTTTATTAGTGTTTCGGCTATCACTAAACCGCTATTGAAACTTCTTTTAGCTATTATATAACTTCCTGCTTCGTTGTTTTTGACAAACCCATACAATATTTGTACGCTGTTTGCCTCAACGACTTGGCTATTTATATGAACATTTCCGTTCTTCTCGCGTTTTTTATTCCTTGTCTTCGTGTTTACCCCGGATTTCATAACCTCCGTTTGCCCTTTTTGTTGAGGTTTAACCCTTACTTTCGCAATACTACTACTGCTGTTTGTTCGTTCGTTTATTTGTCTTATCAACGTTCTTCGTTTTGACCTATTTGAAGTAAGGACCAGCTCAGATATTAAGCAATCTGTGCTTAATAGTTCTTTAGTAGCTATTCTACCTTTTTCCATAAACGGAATTTTTTCTTCACCTAATTTTAATATTTTCTTATCAAAATCGATTTGCGCGTTCGTTAACACGTCCCTTCCTAATATTACATCATATGGTAAGCTACTGTTGTTGATCAGTAAAGCGTTTACTGTTTTCTTGTGGGATTTCGACATTAGTTCAAATTTTACTTCACCTTTTACTTCGGAACGTCCGTTTATGCCTTTAATAGTTACGTTTGATTTTATTATGTCCTCGTGACTCGCCTTGTAATTAAAATTACGACTGTTTAAAATCGTTCTCTCGCTCCCTGAATCTATTAAAGCTTCCCAATCGAATTCTTTACTATGTAAAATTATCGTTGGCTTAGAAGTCCCTTTTATCGTATAATGACAGTCCATCAATCCGCTTAATTCATCTTTATTTTTTACTAATTGGACTGTTATATATGTTTCGCTCGTTTTTTTATCCTCAACGCTTAACTCTTCTTCTTTTAATAGATCGAACTTATTTTTTACATTCACAACTTGTGTTGAGTGACGATTTACCTTTGCTATTGAATTTAACGTGCACTGGATCTAATTTATTCATGTTCAATTCACTTTCGTACACGGAGCTACCGACCGTTTTCCCGTGAGACCTATTTTGTTTTTTACTTCTGTTTGTATTTACATGTTTTTGCGAAAATCCTTGGCCTGTTGAGCCCGACATTCTCTACCTATATGTCCTAATTTGTTGCACCTGTAGCACTTAATTGTACCACTACGGCTGTGAGGGGTAGGGGTAGGGTGGGGGATGTTCGTGTTGTGTACGTATGCTCTGCCTGTGGGATTATGTTTATACCTACTTCTGCTTGCATACCTACCTGCTGTTCCTCTGTTTCTTATGTCATAAGTGTAATATGCTTCTGTGTCTTCTAGCATATCCTCGTGAAAATTGGCTTGATTCTCACCCTCGGGTTTTTCTATCAAAAAAGTTTCTGTGTCATTGAAATTCTTTTTTGGTATTAGAATTTTTTTATCATGTGGCAAAGATCTTATTTTCTTCGTTGTAGCAGACAGTAAATTAGCTGTTGTCTTAAAAGGACCTTCAACGACTCCTTTGATGATACTGGGGTTGATCTGTGGACCCAATATTGTTAAATACATTGATGTATTCATGAGATCTTTTGCGTGATTTTTTAATTTGCGTGTGAATGATTCATCACTTTCAGTTGCTGTCCTTACTGGAAATTGGGCGTTCATTGTGTCGTCATTTAAAATAAAATCCGTGACCTCTCCTATCTTTTCTAATGTACTTAAGATGTCACTGGCAGCTGTAGTCTCATCCTTCAATTTATTTGTGTATAATTCATGACATACACTGTAGATATCCTTGCTGTCTTTCTGCACATATATGTCTTCTAGTACCGTGCATATTTCTTGGTATGTGCTATCCTTAAATGTTTTACCGTTAACAACGTTATTAACAGTAATTTGAAAATCTCCTAGCTTGCAATCAGCGCTCCTGAAAAGGATTTTCTTCTTTTCTGCATCATCTTTATCCCCTAAGCTGGATATATGATTATTTAATAGGCTGAGGTGCTGACGAAACGTGTTCTTCTCCTCGAAAGCTGGATCCTCTGGCCTTCTTCTTCCCCTGAATATTGGCAATGAATCCGAATTTATGATCGTCGTTCTCCGACTTTTAATTATCTCCTGGAGTTGAGCTTGTGTTAATTCGACCGACATTTTGGGGGTTTTTTTGGGGGTTTTTTTTGGGGATGTTTTGGGGGATGTTTTGGGTGGTGACTTTGGGGGTGATTTGGGGGGTGAGTTAGGGGGTGATTTGGGTGTTTTGGGTTGTTTAGTTTTCTGTACTCTGGGTTTAGTTCGTCTTCCAGATCTAAGTTCTACAGCCTCCGCGTTAATTGCTTCGTCTTCTGAGGTTGGCATGTGTTTCCTATCCTAATGAAGTGTTATTATGTACTTAATCAAGTGTAATGCACGTGTAATCACTTATTATGAAAAAAGAAGAAGAAAAAATAATAGTCTATCCAATTAAAAAATTAATCCATCAACCATTAAAAAATAATATATAATAAATATATAATAATAATAAATAATAATCATTCAAATAATAAATAATAAATGAAATATAATTTAATGTAGAGCAATATTTGTTAAATCAATAAATATAAAAATATTTATACTATCTTTCAATTAATAACGACACACAGCAAAGCTAAAAGAAATGCATGCACTCATACATCTTATAATTATAATTGCTGCAGTAATGATTAATTACCTTCTGCTTATTCATCAACACAATTCTAGACTAAACAGGACAGCTTATTTCACCACTGACTAAGAACTAACACATAGATCTTACTCCGATCGCTTCAGAAATGAGACTGAATGATAAGATGACATATAGTGATATGGTATACTCAACTTTCAGTTCCATGTACAGTGGGTCCCGCTTATCAGGTTTTGTCGTTGATTTTTGCTCTGATGTTAACTGTTATGATGTTAACTGATTGTTCACTGAGCGCTGTGCACTGTATTTTATGCACTGTATGTTAACTGAATGTTCACTGAATGTTAAAACTTCACTGAATATTAAATGATCACTGAATGTTGAATGATCACTGAATGTTGAATGATCACTGAATGTTGAATGATCACTGAATGTTGAATGATCACTGAATGTTGAATCACTGAATGTTGAATGATCACTGAATGTTGCAGTTTGAATAAATACTTTTCAGATGTAGTATTTAAACAAATTAGACTCTCAATTTCTGGTTGATTTACGGCTTTTTTGCATGTTGTTTATAATCGAATGTTTTCCATCACCATTCGTCAACGTGCAACGCTTAACCCTTTCGCTTCCTCCCTCCGTGTTTTTCCAGTTTCTTCCAGAATTTTCCAGAATTTTCCAGAATTTCCAGAATTTTTTTTTTTTTTTTTTCAGACTGGTCAGTCTTGTTGATTGTCTTTGCTCATTCAGATTTCAAATTAGGCCATCTGTACTCTCCTTATCCTTCCGATAATTTTCGAGATGCCTTTTGCTTGACCTTGAGTTGAATTATCTTTATATTTTATCACAAAAACTGAACACCTTAATTGGATCGCACCTTCATATAGGGTCGCAAAACCCGGTCTTGCTGTAATCAAATACTCTCCAATCAGATGGTTAACTTAGTTTTTGGTAAATTACAAAGCTTTCAATCTTTTACTTCAGTAATTGAATTTCCGCACATTAAATTCGAATTACTTAATCACGCACCATACGTGGCCACCAATGTGACGTACTTAGTTTGCTTCACTATAACGTCTAAGTGTATGGGCTCTTAAGTGATTAGGATCTTACTTTGTGGTATTTTCAGATTCCTTTCTCTTTATAAATCTCTTTCTACTAACTACTCATGGTACCATGCCCTAGAACCAACTTGCCACTATGGTTCCGACCTCAGGCCTCTGGTCCAAGCTTAACTGTATTTAAGGGTAAGAATGGTAAAGTAATTAACACTTAAAGAGATTATATTCATTGGTCAAGCACAAGTTATTACAAATAATATCTCCTCTAAAACGCTCGCAAGTTAAGGTCTCAAATAACTACGAACAGGAGAATAGGTGTGTAGCTCACGAGAGCAAATCGGTAACTCATTTGACTGTCACTTACTTACAATCATATAGGTTAGTGATGATAGTAATGCATACACAATTGCTGTGTTTGCTTTACTACACTATCACATATTCTGTTGACTAAAAGAAAAAAAAAGAAAAAAACAAAAAAAATTGTCCCATTGTATAACAACACTGGTGAACAATGGGACATACCCTGGTGAACGATGGAACAGTTTATCAAACTTGTGTATTGTTGAAGTTATGGTCAAATTTCTAGTTCGAATTATCTCTTCATGTTGTCCCACACTCAGTTGGTTCATATAATATCAGTTTAATGTCCTCTAGCCTCACCGATGCCATGTCAGGAACATTTGTAAAATTAAGCTCATTGCACTCGAATCTTCGCCTAACATCAATATTTCGTATTTATCTTTTTCCTGGTTTTGGTCAACAGAATACGTTTCAGAAGTCGAATCAAATTCTACAAGTTCATAAACCTTCATTTCCTACGTTTTCGGTAGAGATTTAAGTTCTTCAGACGAATGGATCAGTTAAATTAAGAGTTCTGTAGCAGACCAAGAACAATAGTTCACAGGCCATCTACGGCAGATACTTTGTGAAGTGATTTCGAAGGCCTTATCCTTAGTGGCACCAACAAAAAGCTCTTCTTTCTCTGATGTATCCGTTGCAATCATGCTGCGTCTTTTTCTTTTATTAGTGAAATTTGTTTTCAATGCAGTGCTTTGTGATAACCTCAGATTGCTAATGCCCTTGAACATGGTCAAAGTCCCGCTTCAGCTGGAAGTTCTGTTTCTACAAGAAACCCTGAAGCTACAGTTCACGTTATTGTATCAAAATTAGATATTTATTGATTCATATAGAGTAACTAGACAGTTTGGTTCACAATAGGGTACTGTCCCATTGTTAACCAAATATCCTGTCCCAATGATCACCATGACGCCATTTTGTAAAGTTATGGGTATAGCAGCCCAACTACAAAAGTATAAAGGCAATCCTTTCATATAATCATATTTTACATATTACTTGATATTAAGTAAAAAATGACGTAAGCATTATATGTTAAATTAACAGATTTATAACAATTGAAACAAAGTACGAAAAATTTAGTTATCTTACCTCTAAAACACGCTTTCGCTTTTACACAGAGCTGACTGCACCCCAACCGCTGAATGCAATGCGAGTACTGAACTATGCCTAATTAACCACTAAGATTTTGTTACAAATTACCCTCAAATAAAAAAGTTATTCAGCATGTCCCATTGTTCCCAGTGTCCCATTGATGACCATCTTCCCCTAGTACTAGAGGTGGGCAGCGCTATATTCAAAAGCTGCAGCGCTGCCGCTGCTACTACACGCTGAATAATATAGCAGCGCTGCCGCTACTGCTACATTTTCAGAAAATCTGCTGCGCTGCTGCTACAGCAAAATTTAGCGGCAGCGCTACTGCGATACTTTTCAGAAAAATTATCATATATGCTGTAAAATTGATTTTTTCATATTCACAACCACTTACACTAAAGAGATTAACAGCTGATCCCCTAAAGAAGATTACCCGCAAGGATAAGAGCAAATACAAAGTAGCTACAAGACAAAGCTTGTGCTCGATCAAAAGAAAACTCATTGTGAAGCCAAAAGAGAAACCCGTGATGCAGTTTTTAAGAGTGTCGGAGTGGAAAATTTCTCAAAAACCACCCACTGTAGAATACTGAAACTACATAATCCCCTCTTATGTTTCACCTGTTACCAGGCCTTTTTCGAAAAATACACATAAGGTTACTATGTGGTTACTAAATACACATAAGGTTACTTTTCACAGACAAAATGCGTGTCACTTTCGATGGTCCTGACTGATGGGCTCACCACATCATCAATGAATTTGACTTCACGTTGGGAGTGAAGGTTTGATAATTTGGGCTGGGACCATTGGAAATTAAGAAACCGGATCTTCCAGGATTCCAGAAGGAGTGTAAAAAAATTATGCTAATTATATTAAATTTTTGAAGGGTGAATTTGTTTATTGGCTGAACAGAAAACATGCTGCGCAAACATGACAAGGTGACAACAACCAATGGCTCTCCCAGATTTAAACCCAATTGAAATCCTTTAATCCATCCTGAAGCAGAGTGTGTCAGTTCTCGTCGAAATATGACCTCGGGAAAGAAACTTAAGACTATCATAAGACGATAACGTGTGATACAATATAGAAATTGACAGATTTGTTGGATAAGCGTGTTTTAAAAGTGGTTGAAAAGAGAGTAATCTAACCGGATATTGACTTGAAATTATCAGTTAAACTACTCATAAAAATGAGTAACTTTTAGTAAATGATTGTAACATCCGAAATAATATATGAATTACATTCCTTTTTTCTACTAAAAGTTACTTGCAATGTAGATGAACATTTCCTGAAATTTTCAAGGCAAAACATCAAGTTAATCCCAATTAATGGCAAAAACCACATTTGCGCAAAAGCGTAAGACGTTGTGTAAGTTGATCGTAGTACGCAGTTTTGTCTTAATATCAAATATTCACATTACGTAGCATTATTTTACCATCAGTTGGTCGTACTGTAAATCATTGCTTGAATATCAGTTGGTCGCACATCGCAGATTTGTCTGAATATCACTTACAACTAATAAATTAGCGCACTTTTTTAGACTTGTATATTGATAACTTTAACTAACACTTTTTATTTTAAAAGAAGCGGCAGCGATGTAGTGCAAGAAAACCTCTAGCGCTTTTTAAAAAGGTAGCGGCGCTGCCGCTGCCGCTACATTAGCCCAGGAGTAGGGGCGCTGCTGTTACAGAAAAAAGAAGCGCCTTTTGTAGCGCGCGCTACAAGTAGCGGCGCTGTGCCCACCTCTGTGTAGTACAGTACTTGATGCTCATTCATTGAGAATTGAATTAAAATAATGTGTTTAGCGCAACAGTTATTTATTTCCCAAAAGTATAAAAGAGTAGATGTATTAAAAATATAAATCAAATTTAATATACAGCATCCCCAAACACATTAAAGTACTGGTAAAAATTATATTGAAATCATTCTAACTAGGTTACTATAGTGAAGAGACACAAATATTTGTACACATGAAAGTTTGCCTTACTGTACCTATGTTAAAAGACGAAAGGGTGACAAAAGCCCACACGACAAAATCCCTAGCGTCAAAAGCCCTAGCGTCAAAATCCCTAGCGTCAAAAGCCCTAGCGTCAAAAGCCCTAGCGTCAAAAGCCCTAGCGTCAAAAGCCCTAGCGTCAAAAGCCCTAGCGTCAAAAGCCCTAGCGTCAAAAGCCCTAGCGTCAAAAGCCCTAGCGTCAAAAGCCCTAGCGTCAAAAGCCCTAGCGTCAAAAGCCCTAGCGTCAAAAGTCCATACGACAAAAGCCCACACCAACAAAAGCCCACACCAACAAAAGCCCACACCGACAAAAGCCCACACCGACGAAAATAAAATTAGTATTTCTGCAATATAAATAATCCATGTATGTAAAGTTGGAACGAAGGAAGATAATAGTATAACAGTTTTCTTTCTATGGAAACATTGTAAATTTGAATTATGCCCCAAATTAGGGCGCTGTTATCGCAGAACTTAATTTTAAAACACTAGACTGTGGAAACTGCAAGTAAATATAAATAGATTGTAGGTTGTCGTTGCTTTCCTAGAACAAGTAAAATACAATATATGTTGCTCCACGGTTTGATGAAAAATTAGAATAAAATCTGTATTCAGGACATCAACAACCATACTAATTGACTAATTACACATGTACATATAAGGGGCATACATAATTGTAGCCAAATAAAGTATTTACGAAGAACTTGACTATAGAATCTAAGACTACACACAGAGAAAGGATTAGTTGAATCAAATCATATTTGATTTGTTTTGACTAAATTTTATGGTTTATCTGTGCGCCTACCTACTTGGTGAGTTGCAGGTACTATTTAATATGATTTAAATTGACGTTGGTTGAAACAACACATATGTGAGTTGATTATTTTTAATTCCCGATGGTCACAACAACTACCTGTGATAGTCAAAACTGCTCGTGATGGTTGAACCAATTATATGTAATGGTTAAAACAACTACAGAACAAGGTTACATCAACTACTTGTGTATGTTTCTCCAATCACTCCTATGTGTTATACCAACTACTCGTGTAGGTTATACTAACTACTCGTGTAGGTTATACCAACTGCTTGTGTAGGTTATACCAACTACTCGTGTAAATTATACCAACTACTCGTGTAAGTTATACCAACTACTCGTGTAGGTTACATTAACTACTCGTATAGGTGATATCAACTACTCATGTAGGTTATATCAACTACTCGGTTAGGTTATATAAACTACTCGTGTTGGTTATATCAACTACTCATGTAGGTTATACCCACTGCTTGTGTAGGTTATACCAACTACTCGTGTAGGTTATACTAACTACTCGTGTAGGTTATACCAACTACTCGTGTAGGTTATACCAACTACTCGTGTAGGTTATATCAACTACTCGTGTTGGTTATATCAACTACTTGTAAACTAAGTAAATGTATAAAAACTATTATAGTGTAGGTTGAAATATCGGTCTGGTTAGCAGTAGCCAGACTTTTTACAAGACTTTTTCAGTCACTATATTTACTCTATCAAATTATAATCTCGAGTTAGGTCCCGGTATCAATTATATTAGACTATTTATTTTCTAGGACCAAATCTAACATGTTCACATTTATTTTCTACTTTTGCTTCTGTGATATGCATACTATTTTAATTTAAAAAAATAATTGATCACCTAGACCTATCCTTGCTTTTTGAAATGTTTTCGATCCTATGAATTGATATATGGTTATCAGTTGTAAATTAATAGATTAGATTGAATAAGTAATCTCATCAGGTCAGTTTATAAATAAGTAGTTAGATGACATAAATAACTTTACGTAGTGATAAATAGGTAGGCTAGATGAATTAATTAACCAGGCTAAATTACAAAAGTTGATTAATCTTTGATATTCTGCAATTGTACTATAACTTAATGAATAATAAATTAATGATAAAGCCTTTATCTTCTAAACCATATTTTAGTGCAATTCAACTTACTCATAGGCACTGATATTGAAATATGCTAATAGAATTACCAAGGTCAAATTGAAAACGAAATATAAACATTTAAGTTTTAGATTTATTATTTAGAAGTTTAATTTTAATTCTCGTCACTTTCTTTCACGACTGTAGGTTGCCAATTCCTGAAATAAGAGATTCGTATATTAATATATATTGAATAGAAATTCACAGTATCGTTCATATACATTATCAATAACATCACCTACTCTTTTTCCTTTTGTGATGAGATAGCGACAGCTTAATATTTTATAATTAGTTTTTAAAGTTTTTTAATACTCTGTGAGCAACAATTGAGCGAATCTCTAATGTGGACACTCTTTGTTTTGATTACAAATTTGAATTTTATAAGCAAACCATGTGTTTTCGGCCTTTATTTAAATTATTTTAGATATTAATTGTTTCCTAAAGTATATAAACGTTTCTATTATAAGTTCATTCAATTTTATACCATTACACGAATATTAAATGGATTTATTAAACCTAATACCTAGTTGACAATCAAAACAAATGGTGTACATTCTTTTTCTTCAGGCTGAAAATTTCTTAAATTAGTAAGTCGGAAGTGAAATAGGTTTTGTAGAGTTTTGATTTAAAAAATCTTTAAAAGCATATAAAATTAAAAATATGCTACCAAATTCGATACAGTTTGCAGCAAAATGATAAGAAACATTAGCCTCGTTGAATAAAGCAATAAAAATATTTTCTTGGAGGGGACCTTTGAACTTTTAGTTTTATACAGCCTATTTACAATTTTCGGATTTTATAACATTAGTTAGCTACAGTCTAAAAACTTTATATTTCTATTGAAACTGTTGCAATTAATTTGATACTACAAGTACAAGCTTTTCTTTCAGATATTGTTTTTTTTTTCTCTTTTGTAATTTTTTTTGGGAAAATATGGATGAAACTATTTATTTCATATTCTATTTTAGACTTGAGGATATTCTTTCTTTCTCGATGCTTTCCGGGGGATTTTTTCCGGCGGATTTTTTCTTCGGGGGATTTTTCCTGCCGGGGGATTTTTTCCTCCGGGGGATTTTTTCCTAGTCTCGAAAAGAAGGTATCTAATTCGCTGGAAGACATCTTATGATTTTTTGGACAATACAGCTGAACTAACTAACTTTAGTAGATTATTCTTATAAGATGTATCAGTCGAAATATGGATGCCTTTTATAGCGAAGAAGCTACAGATTTCTCAAGTCGAGTGTCCACGTTTTCTTTTGTCTTCCGTACCATTATTAGAAATGATGTTCAAATTCTGACCAGGATCTTGGTAGGACAGATTAGTTAACAATGACCTGTGGTTAGTCGGTAACTCTTACAGCTGAATAGGTCGTAAATAAAGTGACTTGTTATTTATTTATCTCTTGTTTATCCCCTTTACCTAAATAACTTTAGAAATGATTGAAATTATTTTAGGTGTTTCCGTGAAAAAATATTAATAAGTTAAATTAGTTTTTCTTAATCAATTTTCACATATTTCATTTTATACTAAATGTAAAATGTTATTTTTTCAATGAATAATGAATTATATTTATTTATATGAAACTGAGGAATATAGAGATACGTACATTGGTGTACCTACAACTTGAAGTATATGTATGTGGTAGCTATAAAATAAATATATACTCAATAATTAAAAATAGATATCAAGTGATAAAGCTAATCAACTTATCTTGTTACTTTCAGCCATTGCAATGTTTTCTTGCTCACAATTTAGTGAATTTACTCAGAATGCATGTGGTTCTAGACTGCGGAGTTTCTTCAGGTAGGAAAGGAACTTGTTACTGCTACACACGATGGAGAAAAAGATTGGAAAAGGTACGACAACCGGAAAGAATAGGCATTTAGCCTTTTGCCTAACTTCATATTATTAGCGCTTTTTACTGATTTTTCGAGCTGCAAGATAACATCACTCATTGTTGGTTCCCATACGCTTAGAAGTAACACAAGTATATACTACAAATGTAGTATATCTGTATCGTCAAGTGTCAGCTCATACTGGAAGTATTTTGTCATATCTTCTGTTTTTTCTATGTCAAATAATGAGCCTCTGGAACAAGGTAGTTGGATTCAATATATCAAGGCTTCTTTTTTTTTGATCTTCACATTAGGCTTTAACGAACCAATTATTAATACGACTTACACAATTAAACAAACGAAGATAATTTTTTTCAAACGCAATATTTTTCCGTTAAAAACAGCACATATATATGTAAATAATAAACTTCTTTGTGTTTCATTCAAATTAAATAATATAGATCCAGAGGATGATTAAACCTTACCCTGAATTAGAACATATTAATATGGTGAACACATATTTTCACAACAAAAAGATTAACATTTACACAGTAAATAATATAGATATTTACTTATTTGCAGATATAATAGCTAATTCCTACACTTTGTAAATTGGTTACATTAAAACTATTTTATATATGTGTCAAATCCTAATTATTTAACAGATTTAAGTAATATTAATTATAAAATCATTAAATTCTATAAAACTGTAACTCAATTTACAAAGAGAAACATGATTGAATTATAAATATTTCAGAATTATACCTTTAATAAATTGTCAATAGTATATTGTCAAACAAAACTTTTACTGTTATACATCGAAATATAATAGCTCTTTACTCATACACCATTAATGAATCACATTCTCCATCTTATGAAATTTCAATTATTATTAATCCTATTTCCTAGTTATCTCATTCTTTTCTTCCTGTTTTAATCTTCCATGGAGATTCCTAATCAGATTTCTCTTTGTTTTCAAAGACCTAAAAACCACAGACCACAAAACTGAACATTTGCTTTCAGACTTCAAATTCTCAACCGGTTCGAACAGACTTCATTTCTACGGGAACTTTCAACCAGTGAGGTGAGTGGTGTCCAGAGCTCTCTGCTTGCTCTGTAAAGTTCTCCTGATTGTGTTCATAGGTTATTTGTTCTTCACGTTACTTGGTGCTATCACTAAATAGATGTTAGGTATTTATCGGTTAGGTAATTTGAAAACAGGAATTTAGTGATTTTCGTATTCGAATTAATTGAATAGGAAAGTTATTATGAATAAAATAATATGTTAAAGGTCATACATAGTCAACAGTTTTTTGTTGAAAACTTAAATATTTTACAAATATTTGAAATGTGTATACAAGAATATAGTAATTCATTTTCTAACCCTCTAGTGGTTTATTTTTCGAGTTGAGTCACAAACGTTTAGTTCAGCTGTTCCTGGAAAAGTGAAAACGTAAACAAACCACATTAAGTGAGCGAGTATGAGGGTTTTTTATAGTTATTATAGTCTTGCATTATATTTGTAACTTACATAAACTCTTAAAATATCTATCTGCTAACTTGATATTTTGCTGTGGTATATCCTGACTACAGATCATTTGTCTTCAGCAGCAACGTGATTTGTCTTCAGTAACCACGTGTCTTGTTTTCAGAAACCACGTGGTTTATCTCAACAACTACGTGTTTTATCTTCATAAATCACGTGAATTTTGCTCAGTGTTTGTTAAAGATAAAACACGTGGTTTGTTTTCAGGAACCACGTGGTTTATCTGTCAAGTGAATTTAAGTTTATTTTCAATATCTGAGTTTACATCTTAAAAGTAATTCATTTTAATATATTTTTTTTTTACATTTATCTTCTAAACTCGCTATCCACAACTTGAAATAATTTCAAGACTAATAATAAGAACAAAATTATCAACAAATTATCCAATATCTCAATATTGCTGTAAAAGAGTACTTGATCTCCAACTCTACAAAGACAAAAAGCGTGAAAACTCTCGACGGCCCTGACTGATGGGCTAAAGCTTTGCTCTCTCATGCATCACCACATCGCCAACGAATTTGACGTCAACATGGAACTGGAGGTGTGATAATTTGAGCTGGGACTATTGGAAATGAACTGGTCAGATCTTCCAGGATTCCAGAATAAGTGAAAATAAATTCTGCTTATTATATTAACTTTTTGAATTGTTGATTTGTTCATTGGATGAAAAGGAAACCTGCTGCGTTAAAAAAAGTTATTTTCATACATGACAACGTTCCTTCTCACTCCACTAAGGCAACTGTGAATTACCTGAGGAGTAATAAGTTCGTCAGTGACAAGTTGATAGTAAGGCCCAGTCTCTCTCTCTCTCTCTAGATTCAAACCCAATTATAGAACTTCAGTCCATCCTGAAGCAGAATCTGTATGTGAGAAGACGTCAGTTCTCGTCCAAAGATGAGTTCTGGAAGGATACTGAAGACTCTTGTAAGACGATAACGTCTGATACAATTCAAAAATTGACAGATTTGATGGATAAGCGTCTTTTAAAAATGGTGGAAAAAAGGGGAAATCAAACTGGATATTGACTTGAAATTAGCAGTTTAACTACACATAAGCGCTATTGCTAAAAAAATTACAATATAATTATTTAAAAAGTTTATTTATGCAATTTTAGTATTATGCTTGGTATACTGAAAATGAATAACTTTTAGTAAAATGATTGTAGCATCCGAAATAATATTTGAATTGCTTTCAATTTTTTTTAAAGTTACTTGCGATGTAGAAGCATATTTCCTAAAATTTTCAAGAAAAATCATTGCAAACCCATTTAAAATCTGCATAAAAGCGTAAGACGATGTGTAAGTTGATCGTATTAGGCAGATTTGTCTTAATATCAAATATTCACATTGCGTATCATTATTATGGTCGTACTATGAATCATTGTTTGAATATCAGTTGGTTGCACTGCGCGGATTTGTCTGAATATCACTTACAACTGATAATCTATCTAGGGTCGTGCACTTGTATAGACTTTTATCTAGATTCATCAGATAATTTTAACTTTTTTATTTTAAAAGAAGTGGCAGCGTTGTTGCGCAAAAAGCCTCTAGAGTCTAGCGCTTCTGAAAATAGTAGTAGCGGCGCTGCCGCTACCGCTACATTAGCACTGAAGTAGAGGCGCTGCCGGTTCACAAAAAGAAGCACCGCTTGTAGCGCACGCTACAATTACAGGCGCTGTGCCCACCTCTGCATACCGGAGAAACTTCTATATCGATTTCCATCTGCTCAGCTTCGTAGTCAAAAGCAGTATCCCGCTATACCAGTTTTAAGCCTCGCCGAGCCAACGCCCACACTTATAGAACGGCGCTTTATCAACGCTCGCGTTATCACGACTTGTTTTCCTTTCAGGTGCGCGGTAACTATGTTATACCGAAAAACAGAAAATAATAGAATTAATACATAAATTCAAAAGAGATTTTTTTTCGAATATAATATTCTACTTATTACTGAAAGTAATAAGTAGAATAAACTATCAGATAGTAGTTTATAGTTTTTTTTAATTGTTCTGCTACATTTACAAGGTTTCTCTCATACGAATTTGATCTACTACGAGGGTTTGCTGTATGTACAAAATGTTTCCAATATGAAATACTATTTCCAAAATATTTTGCTTATAGGAATAACAGTTTTTACTATGTATTATGATTTACAAGATTGATTTATTATTATTATCATTTGTTATCATAAAACAATAAGGAAAGTAGGTATACTTTAAAAGTCATTCATAATAAAATGTGGGTATATGCCGGACTAGGGGTTTGTGTGCCAGATCAGTTCATAGATATTCGAAGTCCGCCAGGTTTTGTGAGCACATTTCGTTTTGGTTCATACCCCTGAAGACTAATGAAATGAATTCACTTTTTCATGAATTATGAGAAATCATTTTAATGTCAAATATTGTTCTAAAATATTAATTTTTTTTCAAAACTTGAATATTAATATACAAATAAAATCTAATGTACAGCATCTATTACATATTATTTTTCAATTTCAGGTTTCAACAACAACTGGAAATCAACAAAGTTGCTCTTAATCTAACTTAAATTCGCGTGATAATCACCATTTCAAGTACAAAATGAGTTTGAGAATGAAGAAAAACTCAGTCTATGGCTTCACATACCTATCTGAAAAATTCCTGGAAAAGCCTTTCTTTTTGGGTAATGACGGGATTTCAGGAGAGCTTGAGGAAGGGAAGCCCTGGAGGTTAAGCTTCAACCCGGCTCTCCTGAATGTGTACGAAAACACTAATTTAGATGATTTAGTGACATACTTGATGCACGTCAGGCAATACAATGTTTTTACAAAATTTTCTTTACATTCCGAGTTTGATACAATACTGATTGTTTTCTCAAAAATACTCGATCGAATAATCGAAGAAATCAATCTTGAAACGCCTATCAGTCTGGACACAATAATGTTTGCTTACAACTTAATGACTATAATGACTGATATGGTCTTACGTTTTCACCCAATATTACGTTATCAAAAATCAGTTGACCAACTTAATGCTACCATAATGGTTTTTTATGAGTTTAGGACGAACTTCATGAATGACATTAAGAAGAATACAGCAAAATATGTCCATTTACAGTATCCATTATTTTTATTATTTTCGATTTTAACGAATCTAATATTTCGACTGAATGATGCTTCATACATCATTCAACAAAATGATTTGAAATCATTGCTTCCACTCATTGTCACTAGTTCGAGTATTAGTAAGTTTCTGCCCAACTTGGTACCCGAACAAATTGAAGATAAATATTTCACATCATCACTACTAAATATACAAATTGATGGAGATTATATCCGTTCGATAGAATATACTCAAACTTCTCAGATAGATTTTGTTTATTTTCAACAAGAGCTTTCAGATAGAGCTTCAGATTCAGAAAATTTTGAAGATTCTAATGCGGTTTCAATTATTAATAGCCAAAATTTAGTAAATTATAAGGCATTGGAGCACATAAATGAGCAGTCATTTACGAGTATGTCAGAGACTGAATATTACTGCAATATCGTAAATCATTTCAATAACAGTTTTTGGAAACGAAAAAATATGAAAAGGGGACAAAATGAATACAGACGTTTCAAGCCTGAAGAGACTAGGTTTATTTTTCAATTCTCAATACGAATATTGAGTTCACTAAAAAAAATTCCTCAAGGGAATCCAAACCATGAAAAGTTAATTTATGAAAATTTAGGACTTTTTGGAAATATTCTTAATTTCCTTCGATTTTCTGAAATCGACAGAGCAATCTCACTGAAAACATCTGTAATTCTCTCTAAAACGTTGGAAGAGTTGTTATCAGATCCACCGGTTAGAAGTTTTATTAAAAGAATGCCTTCTGAAATAATGTTGGTGGTAGCAAGAATTACTAGTTTTCTAGGACTTCGTGACAAGCGTACACCTTTCCTTAATATATCTAAAGTTTTTAAGATTGAATTCTCAATTACTGACGTAAAACCTATCGAGAATGTATGCCAAATACCGAAAATTCGAAGAGGGAAATGGAAGAACATTATCTTCGGGAGTGCAACTTCTGCATATGGTGACCAGTTCTTCAATAGAGATGAATGCCCAGTTTGTCTGAACGAGCAGCAGACAGAAGATTCCTGTCATCTAGTTTGTAGGCACACCCTCTGTTCCTCCTGTACAAAAACTATCAGCGATAAAAATAAAATGTAAGTTGTTATTTATATGAAAATTATTCAACTACGATATGATATTGTTCTTTCTGAATTAACATTATAAATAATCAAGTGTATTAGGAAATTGATAACATTAGTTTAAGCTAAGCTTTGAAATTAAATAACAGTTATAGTAAGCAAACATCTCCTGAGGTGTAAATATTATAAATTTATTCCTTCTGTAACCATTCAGGAAATTGCAATTGACTCGTTAATTTAAAATATATATTAATTGTGTAAATCTCATTAGTTTCAGGCACTGCTATTCAAATAATTCTTTCCATTTATCTAAATTCTAATAGTTTTTCAATATTAATTCATAATCATCAATATCACATATTATTGGATAATTAACGTATTTGATTCTTATTGTGTTTTTCTTTTCTCTCGTTTTCAGTGCACTCTGCCCATTGTGTCGCAATCCTTTCTTCGAATTTCTACAAACTAGGAAATTAGCGGAGATCTGCATGGAACAACTCCAGTGATTGACAGTATTGATATAGGAATAAATTGTTCACTAAAGCTTATTCAGTTTCTTAATCAACCTTATTTGAAATAGCTATTAGTATTGGAATAACTTTGTAGATAATCATATTACAAAATACTTTTTTACATACTTCATGTAGATCTTATAATAATCATGCTCCTTATTTTTCTCTGATTGTTTTGATTGAAGATTGATTTGTTTTCGATTTTCAATTCGGTTTTAATACCGGGAATAAATTTTCAAATTAACTGCTTCATTCCCTAAAGTACATACTGCAAAGTGATATTTTGGTAACTATCATGCAAGAAGTCACGTTGAAGAACAATTGCAATTACTCTAACTGTAATTATTTTTGATACTAGGAGAAATAAAATAGAGACATATCCCAGACTTATTCGATTGTCAGAGTATGAGACACAAAAAGAGTGCATGGCCTGCATTATATTTATGATTCATTTTTTATTTAGATAGTATATTGATAAGTTGCAAAATCACTCAGAATAGAAATTAAGGATTTGCCAACTTTGTAAAACATAAATATTAAAGGCAGCGAAAACGAGTCTAAAACACAAGAAATCGGATAAGAGTGTGTTTCTTTTAACAGCATCTTGTAAAGATCTTATTACCTTGTGTCCCTATGCATCAAACATCAATGACCAAAACAATCATTTCAGTATGAAATAAAATACGTACTGCAAGAACATGCTAAAGTGACTGGATTCACGACCACTTTTATTGAGACTGGATATATAACGTCATGAATGAATTTTTTTTTATTATATTAAAGGTAGATATTGAAAATTATGTAGTAAATCTTTTTGGTCACATATGGGGCTCTTCGGAAAACCTCCTCAATTGTCCTAAGATGATCATCAGGAGTCTGTTTGTAACCCGCTCGCTATTCTTGCAGATTTGAGGGTTCAGAGAAGGCCATTATCGTTAGAGACTAAACAATAACCCAGTGAATGTGCAATTGAAATCATTTTTAGAGTAGAGTTTTGAATCGTAGTAATTATATGTAAACTTTTCACATAAACTCACACGGTCGTTCTTTCAATATTGTTTATCTTTCAAGAAACAATGGTAGTTTACGTTTGTTGTTTTCTAGATCTAGATCCAAATATTTAATTATTATATTTTTAAAAACTAACTTATAGAAATTTAGTCATATTCCATCATTAATATTCCTGTATTAATCTATATATTTATTAGAGAAAATATGATTCTGCCTGGACTGGACCTTAAAGAATATCGAGGCATTCCTGTTGACTTATTTAATCATTGAAGAATAGTTTTGAAATGGCAAACGGAGCATAATAAGATGGGTGGCAGAGAAACACAAGTTATTAATAAAATATATTGACTAAATCTATCTGAGAGAAAGCACAAACGAATAACAATTAGAAGGACTGAGTTTGTTGTCTAAGTGGGACAGCAGGCACAGGGTTTGGAACATGTTGCAGAACATGACTCTTTGGTGGTGCAACTACATCCGTTTGTGCCTGAAGAAGAAAAGAAATAGTTATTCCTCAGCTACAAAATTGGTCGATGTGATCAAAAGTGTCTTTAGGTGATGCTGATATTCACACATTTTCCATGGCAATCTGTACTCACATTTAGATTTGAGGCATGGGCAGTCCGTGCAGTCTTTGCAGGAGGTGTTGCAGGTGGTGGCAGTGCATCTGCAGTCAGCTGCAATCAAAAACAAAATAATAAATCCTGTCTATTGTTGAACCACTTAAATTACAATGTTCAACATTTCTAATGTTGTACTTACATTTACAGCAGGCGTTAGGCATCTTGTTGTTGTTGTTGTTGTTGATGGAGGTAAGAGCTTCTGGTGTTCCGACTGATCGTCAACTGACTTTAGTGAGGATGTCTCGCTCTTTATATAGAGAGGACATACAGAGTGCAGTGGTGCCGTGTGCAGCACTTATGCAACCAGTACCAGTTCGTATGGTGCTCTGTGCACTTTTGGTATTTCACTTGGTGAATTATTTATGAATTAATCTTAAATTTATTTATTGATATTAACATAGCTATCTACAGCAGTTGGATATGTTATATTACTAATGGAAACTGTAATAAGAAAGGTACCAGCATGTTCAACTTACATTAGTCATGTTTGTGTTCAAAAGTTTAGGACTTTAGGTACTCGAAAAAATTACGAGAAAAAACACAGAGGGTCCAAATATGTTCAAAATTATTACTTAGTTGTGAATTACTCAAATGATCCAAATTGTATTTGCTGAGAGTTAAGAGAAATTAATGAAATCGAACGCAAAGGGTATGGGAGTGAAATTCGATGATTCGTGTGAAAGAAGGAGGACTTATCTAATATGTGCTGTTCTGTTTTCTAGTTTAATTATAATAAATAACTAGATTGTGTGCACTCAGTAGAGCGCATACCTTCGCCTCCGTTTTGACTCGTTCCCTCCCAAAATTAAGGAAACTGCTAACTGGATAATAACCAATCGTCCCACCAAGTTTCATGCAATATGGTACAATACTTTTTGAGTTATAAATGACCTTGACCTTTGACCGGATCGCTTCCAAATTCTACCAGATCGTTCCTTGTCATTGACCAATTGTACCATCAAATTTCAGACAATTTGGTTGAATACTTTTTGAGTTACAAATGGCCTTGACCTTGATCTTTGACCTTTGACCCGATCACTCCCAAAATCTATCAAAATAGTTCCTGCATATTGACCAATCGTTCCACTAAGTTTCATGCAATATGGTTCGATACTTTTTGAGTTATTAATGACAGTGACCTTGAACTTTGACCGGGTCACTCCCAAAAGACTAGCAGCAGGTCACTGGACATTGACCAATCGTTTCACCAAATTTCAGGCAATTTGGTTAAACACCTTTTCAGTTAAGCGAATAACAAGATGATAAATAAATAAATAAATCCCGATGAAAATATAACCTTCCGCAAGATTGCGAAGGTAATTATGTGCATGTAAACAATAGTCAGCAGGTTAGAGATGAATGTAATACCAGATAATTTAATCAAAGAATGTAATTATGTAAATTGACTATTTAAACATTTGTTGTATTCCCACTTATGAGTTCATAGAGAACATACCAAACATTTTATCTGAAAGTATTACTCTTATTACATTAAATCACTATAGATTGTAATTAGTAATTAATGAATGGAAATATTCATCAAACACTTGGTGTGGTTTTCATCATCATTTAATTGTCGCGATTAATTTAATTAGATGAATGTGTAGGTATTTACAACTTTTAATTTACAAATATCTTGTCTGTGTAGTTAGAATAGTTCTGTTAAGTTTAGGATACATTTATGTCAATGTACTTTAAAAGGAAATACTATAAATTAAATAGGTCAAAATGATAGGAAATAGACTGCTTACGAAAACAGTAATATACATTAATAAAGGGAAACCATATTCGTAAATTGTTATACTTTCCTATTTATAGTTTTATTCACTATAAATTGTTTGTAGAAGATACCATCCTATTATCAATAAAGTAAAAATACAATGACTAACGAATAAAATGTTTAAAAGTGTTAAAGTAAGAGTACCATGACTAATGAATAGAGTGTTAAAGTAAGAGTACCATGACTAATGACTGAGCGATATTACGATACACAGTGAGCATTCATTGATAATTTTTCCGTTTCGCTTTACGCTATAGTACTGACAAAGATAAAAACAACCACTAGGTATTAGAAATGATTCACTATTTGAGGTGTACATTCAATCAAATTATCACAGTTACATAAGTTGTGAAAAATAATGAAATATAAACTTAGTTCTAAATATAAATAATCAATTGTTGAATAATATACTATTACATTTGGATAATACTAATACTAATATCAGAAAAGAAATTCATTTAACCCTGCAACGAATAACATTCCTTAAAGTTCTGTTCTGGTGGGAATGAAGATGATAGATTATTTAAAATCAAATTGGCCTGAGTTGCTGAAACTCCGTAAATTTAATTTTCCATGACCTATTTATAACCGAATGCATATCAAAATATTTAATGGAAAATGTTTTTTTTCAATTTAGTAAAATATACGGTTTATTTGCATTATGCGGTAATTCATTCCAATAATCCGATGATTTGAAGTACTATTTGACCTTTCGATTCTAAGAATTACACAACATATCTACCGGTGATGAACTGGACACTCGTATCGATTGGTGCCGAGTGCAAAAGTACTGCACACGGCACCACTGCACTCTGTGTCTGTATGTCCTCTCGAAACAAGTAGAATCAATCAATAGAAGTGTAGATGGTTCAAATTTGTGTACGTATGCAGACGGTTATTTCAACATTCATGAAAATCGTTCAATAGACTAAAGTCGTTTCAGTGTCGGGCCTTTGCTGATCATGTCAGAAAAAGATTTGGGGAGCTCTACAGCACTCTCGTTGTAGTTATAATATTGATATTCTGACCCTACAAATTAATATGTTATAGCCCATTTTATTTGTGCAGTAACTTATTTGGACATTCATTTATAGAATACACGAACCTGCTCCCTATTCTTTTTCTCAAATTTAGCATCGATTGTTGAGTTTCTAGTACTTTTCGGCTCAATCCAAGGCCGTGATTGGCGCAATTTCATGTTCTGAAATCTTCCTCGGATATGCACTGAACCTTATATAGAATTGCAGATCTGAAGCATTGTTGTTTTGAAACACACTTTTTCATATTGAGTAAAATTCTGTAATTAATACCGTAATCACTATTTACTTTTATTTATAATCCGGGGATTTCTATTTTGGTCTTGGAGAGACTGGCAGTTCCAAATTCATACCAATCATATCATATCACAATTCATTTTGGCACACGAATTGTTAGGAAGATACAAAATATATTTAAGTCTCTATTGACCATGCCAAATTGTTAAAAAAAAACAATAATTGTTCTAGAACCTCCTTCAATTGAAGAGGTGGGTTTCCTGTCCAACGTCTAACCTGATCAGAAGAGCTCGGACTCTCATATTGTAGTAGCATCTAGAATTCAGACTTTGCCTAATTGAGCACCTCAAGATGCCATTATTCACCGATCCTAAATAATATCTATTTTTCGGACATCTATACTTCTTTCCTCTTTTCAGACTACTTTTAAATAAACTGATTGTGATCTGTGAAATTGCAACAATACATCCACAGGTTAGAAGCCTGAATTTCCAATTATCGTATCGCAGGTCCGTTTACCCTAGGATTACCTATTTCATTTTAATTATCCCTTATAATATAGTGTACAATCATAAGCACATGATAACGTTTCTGAGCTCTCATATTCCCACTATTCACCAAAATCTTAGTTCAAAGTGTCCGACGAGACATGACTTTTATGAATCTTATCTAGGTAGTAGCTTATCTTTCTTTATTCTGTCTAAATTCCATGGAAGCTATGCCTTTTACTATTTTTTGTAATTCCTAGCAGTCTCAAATTGTTTTAGAGGGTGACTCATATAGATTCGTCTATAGATAAAATTTAATTTATATAAAACAAGAAGGATCATAAAAAATGATCGAATCTAAAAATCAAGTTTTAAAGATATTTTTGATTTGAGTGGAAACGTGTTATAACTTCGCTTTCAAAAATAGACTATATTGCAAGGTCCAAAGAATTGAGCGAGGACTTTAGAGTGGCCACATTGTTCTTTTCCAGAAGCCTTCGAAGTTATTTTTGCTCCACTTTTGATGCATATTTGTCATCTGGGCAGAAGTGAAGATTTTCAAATGATTCGTAGAGCCAAGGAAAAGTTTTGTAGTTACTTCTTCATATTTAAATATGACAATATTGACTTTGATTTCTTATTGAATGACGATCAACTGAGATTTAGTCGCGTCCAATGCAACATTTATTCATTTTTATTTTTTTATTTCAACTAAAAACTCCTTACAATTGAACATATATTGGGAGTCAAATGCCAATATATGATCTTTATCATACAATAATGACAGATATAGAAATGGAATTTTTAGGCCCGGAAGAGGTTTCGCTTCTAGGGCGAAATATCTAAAGAATAAACATTTATTTACTTATTAGTAATTTTTAGTTATTTATTTACTTATAAGTAGGCTTCTGAGGTCTCAAATGGCTTTTATAATTCACAGACAAGTCACCACAGCATAAACCCTATATTTATCACTATTGATGACAGCGTCTATCGTGAAAATATTTTTGTCGAACCAAAAACTTTTCCTGCTGATCGCTTAAACTCTTGCAGGGTGCTATTCATTTTGATCTAACCTTATATCCTCATTGAGTAGACTCTGCATTGAGTTCCTGTCTACCATTTTTCTTGCACTTCATCGTAGGTTTTCATGATTCACTTCTCCAATGCAAAAATCTCCCTTATGGTGTAAATTGACCACTTTTTTTGAATAATATCTTTAATGGAGTTTTAGCCTGTCTGCTCGAGTTGCTTTCAGGCGGTGAGATTCGTCTTGCGACACACCTTGAGCTGTTGGACTTTACTATTGGTAAAAATGCTTGCACTCTTGTGCAATAGTTTGGAAATTAAAGAAATTAGAGTTACATAACATAGCATTAAGTTAATAATTATTTTTAAATTGTGAGTAAATATTTTTGAATCACACTGTGTAGAAGATATTTACCCGATCAGTGCTTCTATGCAGTGCCTTCATGAAAAACTCGTCAATGGTCCTTCATCAGCACTTTGTTTACTCGATACTTCTGGCAGATTTGAGGGTTCTGTAGACTCCATGATCGATAAAGAAAAGGTCCCAGTGAATGTGACAGTAAGATTAATTTTTAATGTTATTAACAATAGATTAAACTTGAAAATATCCAAATAAATAATTTCATAATACTTCTGACTTAACAGGAAAAGATAATTATCATTACTTCGAATCTTATCATTAGTCAAATTTTGGTATGTAAATAAAAAGTGAATCATAGTTTACTCTAACTTTTTCTAATACAATTACCTCTGTATTTTCTGAGTGGAAAAGAAAATTCATCAGTTTTAATGCTGATGTATAAATTATAAAATGGAGCGCATCATTAAAATTCATTAACATTTATTTCTTTCATTTCCTTTAACCTTTAACCGATTCGGCAAACAAGTTTTCCTACTTTATTTAGGTGACAAAATATGATCGATAGAACGATGAAGTGTTGAAAGTCCAGTCAACTTGAAATCATATCTATTTTTATAACTTTAATCGATTGTTAATTAAACATTTTGTCGAGTCCATAAACTCTAAACTAGTTTCAGATCACCTGTAGAATTTGCAATACAGTCCAGTTTGGGGTGCGGTTGTACAGGAGTGAAATCATTGGGTAAAGAATGAAATTGTACAGGAATGAAATCTTGGGGTGCAGATTGTACAGGAGTGAAATTTTGGGGTGTGGATTGTACAGGAGTGAAATATTGGTGTGCGGATTGTGCAGGGGTGAAATCTTGGGTTGTGGATTGTACAGGAGTGAAATATTTGGGTGCGGATTGTACAGGAGTGAAATCTTGGGTGCGGATTGTACAGGAGTGAAATCTTGTATGTGGATTGTACAGCACAAATGAAATCTTGAGGTGTGGATTGTACAGGAGTGAAATCTTGGGGTGCGGATTGTACAGGAGTGAAGTATTGGTGTGCGGATTGTACAGGAGTGAAATCTTGTGTGTGGATTGTACAGGAGTGAAATCTTGAGGTGCAGATTGTATGTACAGTACAGTTATTTTGAGGTACAGATTGTACAGGAGTAAAATTATTGGGGTGTGGATTGTACAGGAGTAAAATCATTAGGGTATGGATTGTACAGGAGTAAAATCAATTGGGTGTGGATTGTACAGGAGTAAAATCATTGGGGTGGACTGTACAGGAGTAAAATCATTGGGGTTCGGATTGTATAGGTAAAAAATTATGGCTTGCAGTTACTACAGGTGATCCAAAGTTTGACCTGAATCACTCTAAAACTATATTTGTACTAAATTAATTAGTTCTAACAGTATGTTAAACAGCTCTACAGCTCAACACGTTCGAACGCCTACATTTTTATCACTCACTGTAATAATTCCTATACAGGTATAGAGATTCAAAACGTAGCACTTTTGTGTAAATTATTCGAATAAACTCAAACGGACTTTCACTCAATGCAATTTGTTTTCATTTCACCTTTTAGGTACAGCTCCAGTTGGCGTTTGTTGATTTTAGGTTGTAACAGATCAGTTAGAGATCTTAATATTTTATTATAATACTTTTTAATAGTATTGATAGAAAACAATTGATATTCCATCATTTATATACCTGATATTATCTATATATTCATTAGAGAAAATATGATTCATTCATGAGAACTTTTACAATTATTAAAGAAATTTCGGATCTTTTCTGTTTGCTGGGCGCACAGAAAATAATCGAAATATAATAATAAATTATAATGGTATCATACTTACTGACTTTTAAAATGGATTTACTTAATAAGAAACTAGATTATGTGCTCTCGGTAGAACGCATACCTTCGCCACCCGCTTCGGCCCGTTCTCTCCCAAAATTCAATAAACTGCTAACTGGATAAAAGCTAATCGTCCCACTAAGTTTCATGCAATATGGTTCTATACTTTTTGAGTTATAAATGACCATGACCTTGACCTTTGACCGGGTCGCTCCCAAATTTCTACCAGCAGGTCACTGCGTATGGACCAATCGTTTCAATAAATTTCACGCAATTTGGTTGAACACTTTTTCAGTTAAGCGAATAACAAGATGATAAATAAATAAATTTATAAATAAATAAACGACGTGTAAAATATACCTTTACGCAATCTGCGAAGGTAATAATACAGACTTGATATATTGAATAATGTATTTTTATAAGTTTCTGTTTAATAATATAAAGATGATAACAATCTCTGTTTCTTGGGCGCATTTATAATAACAATATAACTAACGATAATAACAATTTCATTTGGTAAATGGACATTGTGAAATCAAATAACTTATTAGAAAATAAATTATCAAGGAAAGTTGTTCTCATAAAGCAGAGATCATTAAATATCAGAAGTCAGTAGGTATGATACCATTATAATTTATTATTTTATTTCGATTATTGTCCGTGCGCCCAGCAAACAGAAAAGGTCCGAAATTTCATAATGAAAAACAGAGCCTCATAAGATGGGTGGCAGTGAAACCCAAGTTACTAATAAAATATATTGACTAAATCTATCTGAGAGAAAGTGACGTCACAAAAGAATAACAATTAGAAGGACTGAGTTTGTTGTCTAAGTGGGACAGCAGGCACAGGGTTTGGAACATGTTGCAGAACATGACTCTTTGGTGGTGCAACTACCTCCGTTGGTGCCTGAAGAACAAAAGAAATAGTTATTCCCCAGCTACAAAATTGGTCGATGTGATCAAAAGTGTCTTTAGGTGATGCTGATATTCACACATTTTCCATGGCAATGTGTACTCACATTTTTCACATTTGGATTTGAGGCATGGGCAGTCCGTGCAGTCTTTGCAGGAGGTGTTGCAGGTGGTGGCAGTGCATCTGCAGTCAGCTGCAATCAAAAACAAAATAATAAATATAAATCCTGCCCATTGTTGAACCACTTAAATTACAATGTTCAACATTTCCAATGTTGTACTCACATTTACAGCAGGCGTTAGGCATCTTGTTGTTGTTGTTGTTGTTGTTGTTGTTGATGGAGGTAAGAGCTTCTGGTGTTCCGACTGATCGTCAACTGACTTTAGTGAGGATGTCTCACTCTTTATATAGAGAGGACATACAGAGTGCAGTGGTGCCGTGTGCAGCACTTATGCAACCAGTACCAGTTCGTATGGATTCACTGTTATATCTGCATTACAAATATACAACTCAAAGATCAAATACTGTCCAATAATATATCAAGAGTAACATTACTTAGTTTTACTATTAGTTCTATTTTACATTATAAGATGGTTATATTTATTCTGTTTATTAATGTTATGATGTACATAGTAGTACAATTAGCACAGCAACAAAAAGTGACATCTCTATGGTTAGAATTATTTTTAGAGGTATATTTTTATTTATTTCTCACTGCCATTAAGCGCATAGTTTTAAAAATATTTTTCTTTGCGGATATGTTTTGAACGATAATAGTGTTAAAGTTACAGTACTCACTGATTTAGAGTATCGAGAGGCATGCTGCAATTGCCCCCTCCCTCCAAACCGCCTGCCTGGTCATCAAATAATCAGGAAGTGTGGACTGTGTAGTACAACAAACTAGCAGATACAAAAAACTACATTACATACATCTATTTTGAGAGATTCAAAGCTCTTATAACGTGAAAAGCAATTTAATTCAGTAAAACTATATCAAGCAGGAGAAGCCAACAACGAGGCGGAGAACTAACGCTTTAGTGCTCCACCCCTTTCCCCTTTACGTAAAAGTCAATCAATATCAGTAAAAACATATATTTCCGCAACACAATATCGATAGAAACGTATGTGGTAGTGACAGTATATTCAAAACCTCATATGCTGTTTACTATATTTTAAAATTTTAGATCAAAGAAACATAACCATATTAAGTTAATGTGCACACCGAACAAAAAAAAAAGTAAATTTTGAAATCTTATCAATGATTTATAATAATAGCTTCTGTCGCCCCCACTGAATCAAACCACAAGCAGAGGAGTAAAACGAGGGAAAGAAGAAGTCTTACAGATTTGAATTAGCTTCGATTTTTATAGCAAAGCCACGTGGATATCAAATTGGGACAGCCATTCCTTGAGTTACATCTTCTTGATGCAATTCCTCTGGAAATTAGGTAGTAACCTGCGACGCTGTGCAGTAACTTTCCGCACTCAATTCACCGCATGGTAAGTTCACCGCAACTTAATTCACTGCAAAACAATTTAATTAAATATATAACAGTAATACAACAAACTTATATTAGAGCAGATGTATCAGCAACTACATAGACATCAATTACATAACAAATACAGGCTTGTTTAAAATGTCGTTACACGTCTCATTGAGAATTTATGAAGCTTTTCTAACCTAAGAAAATATATAGGGACAAGACTGTTGAATTAATATCACTGGACATATGAAATAATATATTTCATATAATGATTGTTGTCTCTACAAATATTTCTCTGGAGTAGTATTTGATTATATTTAATCAATTTAAACCAATAAGCTACTGGCACGAAAATTACGAGATGTCATAAACATCAATATTCCCAGGCATTTTAAGTAAGAAGTATTTTTTTTAAATGTTGCTACAAGAAAAAACAGTTAATTGACAGTGTAATGTTGCGCAGTTGAGCTGTGAAAACTGGGTTTCTTATTCTAATTAGATATTAGTAATACTCACAGGTATTGAAAAAGGAGAAAATTGTGTGAAGTTCTGTTCCCTGTATAATGTTTACATTATTGCACATGTATGAAACCATAGACAATGTTTAGAAAGGAGTCTCATATACACGTTAAACATTAGTTTTGTGAAACAACCTGTTACACTTAAGGGGTGCTTTTCGAAAATGAGGTTTATTCGCTATTTACCGTTTGATGTTTCTGAAACATGGAAGGTATATGTAAAAACAAATTCTAAGAAATTTTTGTTCATATGATTTTTCCGAAAAATTTAATATTTTGAGTTATTTTCGAGTTTTTTTTTAACATTTTTAAAATTTATTTCCTCTCACAATTGTTGACCATTATTTCTGTTTTTTGCTTCATAACAGAGCTAAAAGGTATGAAAACATTTCTTCGCTCACAGTTATTTGAAAATCATAAACAGTTTTTAGAAAATACCGAAAAAGTGAAAATTGTTTTTTTTTTTCAACAAATTTTGAAATTCATAAAATGAAGAATTCTATCTCAGGAATTCACCTTCTTTTTGCCTGTTGAATAGCAAAAATCAGCGATTTCAATTTGCAAAATCTGCAAAATATGAAGTAGGAGAAAATGGCTTCAAAGTTTTAGGGTTCTAAAGTTTGAAAATGGGTTTTACCTGCTTATAACAGCATACCAATGTGACATTATCGGTTACACAACTTCATTGTGAAGAAGGGGGACTTTTGAACAGTGGAGACCCCTCTTCCCTCCACTCCATTGCATAACCATTAGTCATTAGGTTGGAAACTTATTAGTCTGGAAACTCAAAAGTTTCCAGGAGCGAAGTTTTGCAATTCTGTTTTCACAGTCTTGTATAGATATGTCTAGATTAATATCAGACATAAAAACGAAAAATGATAGTTTGACCGTTTTCTTTTAAAAAGCTCCCCTTAGAGGGGGGTGCGTCTAATTTTCCTATCAAATATTTTATCATAATATAATGAATAAACATTGATTAGTAACGGGTATGAAATACATATTTCGTCTGATCATCTGATAGATGGCGTTGTTTAGATTATTTTCAGAACGTTCCAGAACAATCTTCATGAACGTTTATAGAATGTCTGTACATCTTTAGAAATAAGCTATACAAATTTGAATTTGAGATTTATATACAATGAACTAGGAAATAAAGTATTTTTAGAGTTATAATTAATAATATTACTCGCAGATATACAAAAGTTTTTTGCACAATGCTTGTGGAATTACAACAAGATGGCGTTAATGACTCGTGCAAAGCTTGTGCTATTTGTCACTAGATGGCGCTTTTTCAAAATAAAGTGATCTGTTTTTTCTTAAATTAGTATTATTTAGATGAACAGAGTATATATTCATTCATAATTAGGTATGCTGATTTCATTAAAACACATATTAACAAATGTTTGATAGACTTCAGGATTTAGGTTGAAATCAATTAATTATTTTTGGTACAGTTTGTTTAAATTACTTAGTAAACATTTAATTCTATAATATAACTAGAATTCAAACCAGAATTCTATAATATAACTAGAATCATCCCATCAAGTATCAGGCAATTTGATTCAATAGCTTTTGAGTTACGAATGACCTTGACCTTGATCTCTGAACCGATCGCTCCCAAAATCTAACCAAATTATTCCTGGTTATTGACCAATAAATTTCAGGCAATTTGGTAAAACATTTTTTGAGATATAAATGACCATGACCTGATCGCTCCCAAAATCTAATAAATTGATTCCTCGTCCAACCACATTTCAGGCAATTTGGCTTAATGATTTTAGTTATAAGAGACCTTGACCTCTTGACCTTTGACCGGATTGCTTCCAAAATTCTATCGGATGGCTCCTGGACATTGACCAATCGTCCCAACAAATTTCAGGTAATTTGGTTGTACACTTTTGAGTTAAGCGAATAACAAGATGACAATAACAATGCCACCTAAAACACAACCTTCTGCAATTTGCGAATGTAATAATAAACCTATGGGTACAAAAAAATATTTTAGCGAACTTTTAGAGTAAGAGTTAAAAGAGAGGATAGGATTTCAATTATATAGATATGTTATTTCAGAAGTTGATGTAGAAATGTGTACTTATTTAGATATTTCAAATATAGTTCATAACATTTTATTACTCCATCATTCTTGTATTACTCCATCATTCTTAAGCTGCTCCATCATTCTTGTATTACTCCATCATTCTTGTATTACTCCATCATTCTTGTATTACTCCATCATTCTTGTATTACTCCATCATTCTTGTATTACTCCATCATTCGTAGGCTGCTCCATCATTCTTAAGCTGCTCCATTATTCTTAAGCTGCTCCATAATTCTTAAGCTGCTCCATAATTCTTGTATGACTTCATTATTCTTGTATGGCTCCACTATTCTTGTATGGCTCCATTATTCTTGTATTACTCCATCATTCTTGTATTACTCCATCACTCTTAGGCTGCTCCATCATTCTTAGACTGCTCCATCATTCTTAAGCTGCTCCATTATTCTTAAGCTGCTCCATAATTCTTGAGTTGCTCCATAATTCTTGAGTTACTCCATTATTCTTGTATGGCTCCATTATTCTTGTATGACTTCATTATTCTTGTATGACTTCATTATTCTTGTATGGCTCCATTATTCTTGTATGGCTCCATTATTCTTGTATGACTTCATTATTCTTGTATGGCTCCATTATTCTTGTATGGCTCCATTATTCTTGTATAGCTCCATTATTCTTATATTGTTCTTATCCTTCATTTGTTGTTTAACCATAATTGTTTTTATCCTTCATTTTTGTGTCGATTTCCGTCAGACGATAAAATGTTTTTTTGATGGTGACACAAGCGAGGACACTTTACCATTTATCAGCACCATACTATAAAATTGATATACTAATTTGTTTCAATTCGATGCACTTTGAACTAGATTACGTGCACTCGGTGGAGCGCATACCTTCGCCGCCACATTGACCCGTTCTCTCATAAAATCTAATAAACTGCTAACTGGAAAATGATCAATCGTCCCACCAAGTTTCATGCAATATGGTTCAATACTTTTTGAGTTATTGAGTAATATGTAAATGGCCTTGACCTTGATCTTTGACCTTAGTCCCGATCGCTCCCAAAATCTAACAAAATTGTTCCTGTATATTGACCAATCGTCCCACCAAGTTTCATGTAATATGGTTCAATACTTTTTGAGTTATGAATGACCATGACCTTGACCTTTGACCGGGTCGCTCCCAAAATAATACCAAAAGATCACTGGACATTGATTAATTGTTTCACCAAATTTCAGGCAATTTGTTTGAACACTTTTTCAGTTACGCGAATAACAAGATGATAAATACATAAATAAATGCCGAGTAAAATATGACCTTACGCAAATTTGTGAAAGTAATAAGTCTACAGAAATTTACACTTAAAAGATTTTGACTGAACATAGGTATTTCAAAATTATACAGGTAGTTGATGCACTTAGCTGATTAAAGGGTCTTTAAACCTTTGGTATCCTTGTTAATAGATTGAAAATTTGATAATACTCATTGAGATATATTTCGGTTCTGGTATAATTATTGTTTAAATTTCGCTAAAAGACAACTGATTATGTAAACAACCAAATTGCACCACCATTCCTGCAGATATGCTCAAATTAAAATTTTGAGTATATAATAATACATTATTTTTATGGTAATTCGTTTGTTATATATCAATCTAATGAATTTCTATAAGCATAAAACTTTTCAAGTTTCTGGCTTTTAGGACCATTTTGGATAATGTTCTACAAGAGCCTCAAGTGACTGCAAGGGTCTCTTAGGCGACTGCAGAGTCATTTTGAATTGAACCAACGATGTTATTTAAGTTCTTCTTGGCCCAGGACATCAGAAAAGAGTCAAGAATGCTGTTTCGATAATTATTCTAATATAGATGCAATCATTCATTCATTATAATTGGTGGACTCTCTCCAGATTCGGGTATGAAGGTCCAAATTAACACTGACGCTGCTCTCTCTCCTTCAGTATCGATTCTATACCAACGGCTCATCGTCACCTGTGGGAGAACAAATGCAATCGTTTTGAAAATAAAATGCTGCCGAAAATTTAATTGATTTCCGTTAATTAGAACCAGATTAGGCAGGATGCCAGTTTTGATACACGAGAAGATAACTGTAGCTTTCTCAATTCGATTTTCGACAAAACCTCCAGAGGTCCGATTGTTGTTGTCCAGTGCGATTGTTGTCTCCTTTTGATCAGATTTATGAAGGCATCTCTATGGGTTTCACATTTGATTCACCAGATATATCTCACCAATTTTGCTGTTTGTACTGAACAAAGCATGACCTTGCTCCAAGTTCATTATTTATATTCTCAGTTTCTTCGAAACGCATCCTTGTAATCTTCCTGATTTATACAACTTTACAATTCCTATCCCCTTATCCACATTTTTAGCTTATGTGGGTGAAGAGATACATTTCATGATGATATTAGTTTTGAACCTATAGAGCATCAAAATTTGCGAAAATTAAATACAAATAAGATACAAAAATTATCATACCGATAAAAACAAATAATGTTGAAAACCATTTAGTTTCTAATGTATCCATAAATGAGCATTGATATTATCAGTTATCTGGAAGCTGTTGACCGATAATGAGATAAACATTACCTAGTGTTTAGCTGCCATTGTAATTAACGAAATCAATCATTTTGATATCAAATAGTTAAAACAAACAGTAATACATATTATCACAATATATGCATATTAACCGCATATCACCATACGAACTGGTACTGGTTGCATAAGTGCTGCACACGGCACCACTGCACTCTGTATGTCCTCTCTATATAAAGAGTGAGACATCCTCACTAAAGTCAGTTGACGATCAGTCGGAACACCAGAAGCTCTTACCTCCATCAACAACAACAACAACAACAGCAAGATGCCTAACGCCTGCTGTAAATGTGAGTACAACATTAGAAATGTTGAACATTGTAATTTAAGTGGTTCAACAATGGACAGGATTTATATTTATTATTTTGTTTTTGATTGCAGCTGACTGCAAATGCACTGCCACCACCTGCAACACCTCCTGCAAAGACTGCACGGACTGCCCATGCCTCAAATCTAAATGTGAAAAATGTGAGTACAGATTGCCATGGAAAATGTGTGAATATCAGCATTACCTAAAGACACTTTTGATCACATCGACCAATTTTGTAGCTGGGGAATAACTATTTCTTTTGTTCTTCAGGCACAAACGGATGTAGTTGCACCACCAAAGAGTCATGTTCTGCAACATGTTCCAAACCCTGTGCCTGCTGTCCCACTTAGACAACAAACTCAGTCCTTCTAATTGTTATTCGTTTGTGACGTCACTTGCTCTCAGATAGATTTAGTTAATATATTTTATTAATAACTTGTGTTTCTCTCTGCCACCCATCTTATGAGGCTCTGTTTGCCATTTCGAAAATATCACTACTGCTTTTATAGTGTGATAAATTCAAACATTGTCTTATTAATTTATTTAAAAACTGTTATTAGCCATATTTAAACGCTGGAAGCTCTTTTTCATGGTTTTGAATTCACTTTGCGTTTTAATTTACGCTTTGTTCGAGTCAAAAAACATGATGTTTGAAGCCTATAGGTTTATTGTTATTATTATTATTATTGAGAGGATCCCCGTTCGCCGTTGTGAAAGCGGGTGAGCACTCAGGCCGCAGGTGGGCCCATCTGTACTAAATCCCCATTGAACCGATCTAGAGACTAGTCGTTGAAATCCTCCAGCCTCCTAATTCTTTCAAGAAAGGTAGAAAGATGCGAGAAGCTGAGAGTCCTACTAATTCTGTGGAGGTCCGTTAGAAATCCATTCAGAGTAGACTCCCTAGTCCTGTGATAAGAAGGGCATTCTTCAACAATATGAGTCTTTGTCTCTGGGGCAAGATCACATCGTCGGCAAGTGTCATTGGTCCATTTTCCAGTAATCCTGTTATGGTATCCAAATTTTCCGTTCCCTGTTAAAATTTGCAGGATAAAACAAAGTTTCCTTCGAGTCAACGACAAGAGTCTCAGACAGCCTCTCCTATCCAGAAGCTGCTCGAAGAGCTCTTTGGATAGGTTGGCCCATCTTCCTCTGGAGTTATCCGTAACCCACTGGTAAACTGAAAGTTTACATGCACTATATGGCACTGGCAGAAAGGGTTCGGGTCCTTCACATGAGGTCTTAGCTGCTTCCTTAGTTAAGAAGTCGGCGGTTTCGTTACCAATGATCGCCAATATCTCCGCCTGGAAAACGGAGGAGTGATAACCTAGATATACAACTAGGTCAGAATCATTACTACCAGGGAAGTGTACTCCTGCACCTGTTATGCCAGATTCAAGCTTAGAGCCATATGTAAAACAGGCCACAGTCGAATCTTCCACTGTGTGGTCGGGGGCCACAGTATTCGTCTTAAATCTCACTTGTAGATTTAACCGAGGGCTGCATAGGTCTCCCGGAAAGGCTAGAACAGGTAGGTCCCTGGAGTTTCTGTCACACCAATTCACATGGTTCTGGTGAGTCAAAGTGTCTTTGATGTAACCACCCCTCCACAAACCCGCCTGCTTCAACCGGTAAGCACCTTTGAGAAAGGAAGTCAGAGGTGGCAGGCCGAGGAGCATCTATAGTGCGGCTGTGGGTGTTCCAGGATAGGCCGATGAAACGGCAATACAAGCCTTCCGCTGCAATGTGGACAGCTTCAGGTCACATGTCCGAGTCTCCAGCCCCGCCACCCAAGCCGTAACAGCGTAGCTCATAATAGGTCGTATCATGGTGGTGAAAATCCACATCATGACCTTCGGAGAAAGCCCCCAGGTCTGTCCAACTGCTCGCCTACACAGGTGGAGACTTGCTCACCTGCGCTATTGGCTTTAGCAGACTTGTCAACTTTATGGGAGATCCAGCTCAGCTTTGAGTCCAGGGTCACTCCGAGATAAGTTACTCTGTCCACAAGCCGAATTTCTTGTCCCATAAGTCTTAGGGGGCGATACTTCCATTTGCGTTTCCATGTAAACATAGTAGCAAAAGTTTTATTTCTCCACAAAGATAGTCCAGATTCTCTGGCCCATTCCTCAACAGTCATCAAACCTTCCTGAACTCGTTCACTAATAGTGAAGGAGTCTATTCCAGTTGATAGCAGGAGTACATCATCAGCGTAAGCCTGTGCATAAGCTCCAGAAACATTAGTCAGTTTCCCGAGAAGTTCACTCATCACCAGATTGAATAAGAGTGGTGAGAGAACTCCTCCTTGTGGTGTACCCCTTGTCAAACGAACCGAGATGCTATAATCACCAAGAGTAGCTGTGACCCTTTGGCTCTTCAGCATCCCCATGATCCATTGACCAGGTGTATCTCTATTCCTGCATTGAATAAAGCGGACCTTATAGCCACCAGAGAGACGTTGCTAAAGGCACCTTCAATATCCAAAAACAGGGCAAGGGCTAGTTGTTTGTTGAAACAGCTTTTTCAAGCTTTTGAACAACGGCATGCTGGGCTGCATCGGTCGAGTGGCCCAGTTTGAAAGCAAACTGGTTCAAGTGCATTTTTGGGTTGAGTCCGCCAATGCCCTCACTCAGGTGCCAGTAGACCAGTCTCTCCAAAACTTTCAGGAAGAAAGAGGTCAGAGTGATCGGCCTAAAGGACTTAGCCTTCAGATACGAGGGTTTCCCTGGTTTCGGGTTAAAGACAGCCCTTGCGTTGCACCAGGTATCAGGAACATGACTCAGGCAGAGACTAGCTCGGAAAAGTCGAATCAGAATCTCACCCAAGGCATGACCCGCCCTTTGGAGCATAACAGGACTGACCATATCCCCACCAGGTGATTTATAACTGTCAAAAGAACTGATATACTTAGCAATTCTCTCCTCCGTAATGAAGTGATCAGATTACCGGTCGCACCAGCTCAATTTTGGCAGGGTAAAGGGTGAGTTATGGTCTATCCTTACACTACCGGGATAGTGCACGGACATCATGAACTCTAGGGTCTCGCTGGAGCTAGAAGTGTACGTACCGTCAGTTTTCTGTTAAACGTCCAGTTGTACCTTCCTTACTCCTTTGAGTAACTTACCGATTCTGTTAGAATCGTGTATGTTTTCGTATCTGCTGCAGATGTTCCGCCAGGAACTCCTTTTAGCTCTACGAATCATAGATTTATATGCACGCTTGAGTCGAAGGTAATTGTCCCAAGCACTCTGAGCATCCGTGTTGGATGCTCTGTTCCAAGCTGATTTGATCCGTCTCCTCCAGGCCGTCAGTTCCGTGGTCCACCAATAGTTGGTTTTCCTACGAGAACTTACAGCTCTTAGATGGCAGGTCACGTCCAGAGCGGAAGTGAGTGCCGAGGTTACCGCTGAAGCGGCGTTGTCAAGTTCCTCAGGGGTACTGAGGTCACCTGGTACACATTCAATCAAATTATTTTGACTGACTAATTCGTATTGT
Source organism: Caprella mutica (assembly GCA_947561585.1). Classification (NCBI taxonomy): domain Eukaryota; kingdom Metazoa; phylum Arthropoda; class Malacostraca; order Amphipoda; family Caprellidae; genus Caprella; species Caprella mutica. The sequence continues at coordinate 29,825 of CANNZV010001859.1, read as the reverse complement.
TTCCAATCGGTACGTTTAATATTCCTACTCTCCTTAGTGACGCAGTTATACTCCACCAAATTGAAGCGGATGTATATATGGTCCGACAGGGATGGAGCGCCGTCAACCCGCCAGTCCGATATCTCGTCCGCTATGCTCAGAGAGGCCAGCGTTAAGTCCAGGAATTCCCTTCTGTTCTGTACAACAAAGGTTGGTTCGTGCCCTCGGTTACATATCTCCAAATTTGTTGAGACTAGGTAATCCCATAGGGCTTCCCCTCTCTCGTTATCATTGGAGCTATTCCATATAATATTATGTGCATTAGCATCACATCCTATAAGGAGTGCGATGTTACTATACTCACAATTTTGGATGAGACTCTTAACCTGCATGGGAGGCGGGAGGTCATCCGAATCACCTGGCATGTACACAGAGGAGCACCAGACAGTGCCAATACTGCATTCCATAGCAACAGTGACCATATCATTGTCGGTGTAACCAGGAACAGACCATACGTTCAAGGATGAAGACGCTACTATGACTGCTCTGTTACGCAAGTTATCACCCGCAGATGCTTGAAAGACCATGGACCCCGAAGGGTTGATAGTGGCTAAGCCACCAAAAGTGTATGGCTCCTGAATAAGAGCCATGAACGCTGCATCGTGTTCCAGCTTCCTCTGAGATTCAACAGACGCACTGTAACATCGGTGCATGTTCAGCTGCCATCCATGAACAACAACCATGATGGAAGGAAAGGGTCTAGTCCTGGATCTAGGATCCAGAGACCAGATTCAGACCGCTAGGACCCGGTTTCTCACCCACGACTGCAGATGATACGAGACCAGACGGGTTGCCAATGGGAGAGATATCTAGGTCCCCAATGGTGGAAGATTCTACAGGGTCTGCAGGTGAAGTGGAAACCACCATACCAGAGGAAGCTCCTCCATCACTGTTGGCCGGGGATTTCAGTGCTGGGGGCGGAGCTCCAGGCGTTCGGTGTCTGAACTATAATCTGCCCATGCCACAGAATGGTCGCATCCGCAGAGCCTTCAGCCGTTGAAAAGTATCCTCCTCAACGGAAAAGGCGCAGACGCGCCCACGCATATGGCCCTGGCCAGTTGGTGGCGCCTCAGTGGTGAGGTGCAGACCTGCCACACGTAGGTTCGTGTTGGACGCCTCCATGAGCTGAAGGAGATCCTTCCTGCTCTCGGCCACATCTAACGGAACCCACGCGGTACATCTCTTAGTAGGAGGCAAGTCACCTGGCCCCATAATCCAGTAACCCTTATGGGATCCGGGTCCTGGAACCAGCTTCTTTGCCTCCTCCTTCACCCACCCAAGTGAACGTTTGTCCGAGCAGATTACCCGTACTCGGCCATTGTGGTGAGTACAGCTCTCTACCTGGACGGGCCACTCAGGTGTACTACGTGCTCGATCAAGTACTCTTTTGTTTAGAGTCCTTTTCACGAGCACAAACTCTTCCATAGTAAGCGGGTCATCACCGGAGGTGGGTCCTACATACAATGAAAGGGTACTCTTAGCCGCCTCAGAAAACGTCAGGCCTTTGACCTTCCGAACCTTCTGAGTTGGCTTTGGAGAAGAACCTGGTGTAGAACCTAAAGATCGCTTCCTACTGGAAGGTTCGATGGGTCCCGACACCTTGGGTTCCGTAGCTGAAGTACTCGGTCCAGGAGTCATTTGTATCGTTAGACGTTCAAGCTTCTTCCTAGCACGAGACCTCTGCTTCTTCAGACGATTCTTCAGGGTTGAATCCTTTACAGGATTCTGACCATCAGAGGTATGAGGTTGAGACCCAGGGTCAGAAGCCGAAGCTTCTTTCCCTGGTTGGGCGATCTCAGCAGCTTTCGCCGCGTCGATCTTCCAGCACTGAGGTGTTCCAGATCCCGAAGGATCGGCGTCACCCTCAGGCCGGGGAACCAGAGTAACATCAGGTAACAAGTTACCTTGCGCATCCTCAGTGTGTGTCAGAACTGAGAAAATACCCGGGAAATCTATATAACATAGAAATGAATTCAGGACCCGATCAACGTTCTGGACACAGTCGAGGCAACATCGGCCAGGCATATGGTCTCTTTAGGGAAGAGACCGCCCTCCTTCGTCACGGTTCCAATAGGCCCCCTGACAGGTTTCAACAGCTCCTCCACTCTTCCATCCCCAAAGTGGTTCTCAGGCCACTTCAGTTTTTTCCGAGCTTAGTCTGTCTACCTCCTGCAGCGGACCTCGCACCTCCCATTACTAACCATGCAGAGGGTTGCCCCTGACACCAGGGACGCTACTCCAGGGCCACGGTTCGGCTTTGAACTACTATCGGGACAGGTTTACTGAGTAGTCGTTGGAAATATCTGTGGCTCTTTCTACACTGCCGATTGACTAAAGGACCAGTCCCAATCTGACTGAACATTTCATTTGCTTAGAGACCTTGTTTCATTTCCTTGTCTGGTCTCTTCTTTGTGCTGATTTCTAACTAACACACTAACGTAAACTAATGCTGCAATGACTGTTACTGTAAGTAGTAAAACTAAAATGTCAGAAAATTGATCTGAAATTAAAATTTAAATCGAACTTTTCCGTAGCCATATTTGAGATGACTGACTGAAGATGTTCCTTAGACATGGAGTTTGCATTCGAGAATTGAATTAATTTCATTATTCGATTTGACTGCTCCAACGTCTGTGATTTGTGTTCTTCGCCTAGTATGGTAAAGTGTAGAACTTGTCTCGGCTATCCGTAGACTTCTTGCAGCTGTGCTTTTCATCACTCTTAAGTTCTGGAAAACAGATTCAGATCAGCTTTTTTTAGACCCCATGCATTTAAAATTTATATTTACACCATTGTTTCCAATTATAATCAGGGGTTAATTTGATTAATAATTTTGATTTAAAATCCTATTCCTTCTTCCCCCTCAGACAATTTAATATTTAAATATTACAACCTATTTAATACAATTTATTTCATTTTTCGTGCAGAAAAAATTATTATATATATTTAATATGGTGACCGGTATATTCCACCCCGGTAAATTCCACCCCACTTTACAGGTTAGGTTTGTTTAGCTATTAATATTAGTCATTTATTAATATTATATGTAATACTAGGTAACTTGCATTTTCACTGCATCAAATTAAACCTTTTGCTGGCTTTTTTCACTACACATAAGATAGAACAGCAGGAAGAAAGGTTGTGTAAACGCATTTATAAGTTGAGATATTTAGATTTTCAATCTCAAGCTGATTTTCTTCCCTATCGCCATCACAACAGCGATATTAATTGTAAGATGATGTCATATAGTACTCTTGTTATATTTATTTCATTTTGAATTTGTTATTTTAACTTCCTGTAAGAGTGGTGGTTTTGACCGAAGACTTTTTTTACATTTTTTCTGTTAATATTAACTTTTTCAACACATGAACTTTGAAATAACAATATTAAGAATATTTTTATTTCTATTAGGATAATATTCAACTGAATTGAGCTACATCTAAATATTGTCCAAATGTCTCAGGATATCGTCTGAGTTATTTTTTCATCGGTATGAATTATTTAATAAATGGTAATCTATAAATAAAATCTTTGAGTTTTTATTATCACCCAAATGAGAATTGTCACAGGGGTGGAATATACCGGGGTGGAATTTACCGGGGTGGAATATACCGGGGTGGAATTTACCGGGATATACCTAGAACCATATAATATAAATATTGAATATATATAATAGTGGTGGGTGGAGATTAACTGGGTGTATGTGAATGTGATAGAATGATATGTCTTATTAGACACATAAAATTACCAAAGAACCAATTTTTGTGAACTTAATTAGGTTCACAAAAGTTAAAATTTGATATAAAAATTCAATTAATTTTTTTAATATTAAATAAAATGAATGCATATTGAGTGGATATAAACATTTGTTAATAAGAGGAAAATTCAATGAAGGTAAAGCTATTAAAATAATTAACATTACCGATTAGAAGACACCTGCAGTTTCTTGGGAGAAATAATTGGCTATTCACTAAGTGATTATCATTTTTGCATTGGTTTATATTCACTTGACTGCAATAATAGAAATAATTGACTTGTTTAGTAATTGTTTATGCCCAATTAATTTCTTTCTGATTATGCTCCACCTGCAAATAATTTCTAATGAGGTGAACAGTAAATAAGAATAGCTTTATCAATAAATTGACAGGTCTTTCCAATTAAAATAATTATTTGAAAAATTCATGTCCAATTTTCCAGATAGACGAAGAAGTTTAAACGTCTGCAGCTGCTAATAAAATATGGGTCCCACCCCGGTAAATTCCACCCCTGTGACAATGCTCATTTGGGTGATAATAAAAACTCAAAGATTCTATTTTTACATTGTCATTTGTTAAATAATTCGTACCGATGAAAAAATAACTCAGACGATATCCTGAGACATTTGGACAATATTTAGAGGTAGCTCAAGTCAATAAAAATTTTATCCTAAAAAAAATACAACTATTCTTATATGGTAGTTTATTTCAAAATTTACGTGTTGAAAAAGTTGATATTAATTTCTTTTTAACATGAAACTGCACATGAGCTCCTACCACAAAGGTTGGATGAGGTATGGAAAGGGTTGACTGGCAGAGACAACCCATTCAATGTTTTCGCTCTGTGCTTATAAGTTATTGTTTTGGATTCTAGGACCAAATTCCCCGCAATCAAAATCTCTCAATGTAAAAAAGGTAATAACCTCCCAGTCTTAAATTCCTGTGCAATAATTCCCCCTCCCTATCAAAAACTTCCTGGTTAAAAAAAAACATGTAAAAAAGCCTTCGGTCAAAAACCACCACTTAATTTTACAAGAAGTTAAAATAGCAAATTCAAAATGAATTAAATATAACAATAAATACTATATGACATCATCTTATAGTTAATATCGCTGTTGTGTTGGCGATAGGGAAGAAAATCAGCTTGAGATTGAAAATCTAAATACCTCAACTGATAAATGCATTCACACAACCTTTCTTTCTGCTGTTTTGTCACATGTGTAGTGAAAAATTTAAAGCTTGTGATAAGCCAGCAAAAGGTTTAATTTAATGCAGTGAAAATGCAAGTTACCTAGTATTACATATAATATTAATAAATGACTAATATTAATAGCTAAACAAACCTAAGCCGTAAAGTGATGTGGAATTTATCGGGGTGGAATATACCTAGGGTGGAATATACCGGGGTGGAATTTACTGGGGTGGAATATACCGGGGTGGAATATACCGGTGTGGAATATACCAAGGTGGAATTTACTGGGGTGGAATATACCGGGGTGGAATATACCTAGGGTGGAATATACCTAGTGTGGAATATACCGGGATGGAATTTACTGGGGTGGAATATACCGGGGTGGAATATAGCGGTCACCAAAATATGATGTCAATGACTGGGAATATTCAGTGAGTGATCAGCAGGCAGGTGGGTGTTGGGTTTAATTCTAGCAGTTTTGATCGGTGAGGTACCCTGTTGGAAAAGGCTTCATTTTTTAGTTTGTTGTGAATGTAACCCGTTTACATAGGTAACAGGTTGAACAAAACAATTGAAATACTTGAATAATTCGGATAATCTTTTTTTTAATATAGAGTTGGAGCCCTTATAGCCTTTAATACGTCTAGAAGTGGTCTCACCACTCAATGAAATTGATAAGATAAGCTTCCCCCGTGAGAAAAACATGACATATCCAAGGTATAAGACGTCTCCATATTTCCAATAGAAGCCCATTTTTGATTAAGAGATAATATCATAATAATATTTTTTTTCAGTTTTTTATTAATATATTGTCTAATGATGTCTTGATAAACAAATATACAGTGATACAAAATCTTTTCCTCTGGTATAAAATGACTTGGGTGCTTTAGGCCTTAGGGTTAACTCTGCACACACCTCATAGGTCGCTTCCACCCTAAATTAAAAAAAATATCAGTTGCTTTAAATTTGTAGAACTATGGTTATATAACATATCACAGTGAATAGAAAAGAAATTGATCAAGTATTCGCTTCATAATAAGTAATTTAAAAAATCAGTGACACTCAGCTGTCACACTCCGACATTTCTATTAGATTCAGTAGAAGAACAAGAATGCTGGAAGAGCTTAATCTCGTTTTATCGTAAATTTAATAGTCATTATGTATTTAGGTGTACTTTTAGTTTCCCAATGTTTTTTTTGTATTTAGATAACTGTGTAAAGATATCCATATATAATATGTGTAAAAGCTTTATTCCGAACATATGTGCAATTGTATGGAGTTTTTAGTTGAAATAAATAACAAATGAATAAATAAGTTAATTTAATCTTTTCTTTTCTATAACTATAGAGCCAAATTTGAAATGGTTTGCAGTTTTACAATCAGTAACCTTAGTTCTCATTAAAAGATAGATAGAAAAACAGTGTGAAGCGGAATTTTTAGTTCTATAATTTCATATGTTTGATTATTTTATTGCTTTATATAATCAAATTTTCTCAATTATTTCCAGATTCCAAAAATGAAGATCTTTTTAACTTCGATGTTGCCTTTGCAGTGCCTGGTAAGTTTTTTATTAAAGTTGCACCAAGTTGATGATGTTAACTTAATTTAATTACATAATGGGTGCATATTATGTCTTTAATTGTGTGCTTCTTAATCTGGGTTCGATCAAAACCCAGGGGCTCGGTCGTTCTCTATTCATGTTCTTTATGTTTCGTCCTGTAAATTGTATTTTTTTACAATTTATTCACTAATTCACTTACATATATGATTAAATTAAAAAAATGAATGGAAACACCTTTGCAGTTTCAAACTCTAGAATGATTCTAGACTTCAAATAAAATTTAATATTGCAGGAAATAATTTATATAAACTTCTTTTCAGCTGAATGAAGCAGGAGCAAATCTAGACGGAGAAACAAATGAATGGTAAGTGTTATAGTATTATGATAGTTGTTAAATTATTGATCTAACTCAGCGGCTCCCAATAGGTGGTACCTTGGACCCTCGTGGACCCCTAAGGGGTCCCGCGCTATAAGCAGCTACAATAAGTCTGGAATTGGATAGTTTAAACAGTTTTGTGTTTAATTACTTAAATGAATTATATGTATATGTGTTATTTAATATTTTTGTGGTTATAAATTTAAAAGCATTCCCAAATTTAATTTCATAGTTTTCGAGTAGTATTAATTTATTTATTTAGTTTTTATTTTATTTATCATTTATTAGTAGCTATTACTAAATACCAAGTGTTAGAAATAAATTTATTTTTAATACATTTGTAGTTTTAATATTCCATCTACAAACTTTTTAAATTGAATAATTAGTTTGATAGAATATCCCAAGTACACACGCTAAATTATCATTTCAACTCAGGGGTCCACAGCTAAAATTATTTTCAATGCAGGGGTCCCTGAAGAAAACGCTACATGGAACCGCTGATCTAACTAGTCTATATGGGGAAATAAATTCTTATTCAAAATTCTCATGCAGTTCCCTCTGTTGAAAGACGATGGTACTGTAACAGGGACAACCAATACCTCTGTATTCTGTAGAAGATGAAACCAGCGGTGTGGAATATGTAAAATATGTCTTGGATACTGAAGAGGAAGCAAATAGTACAGTGGTTTGGATTCCACAATCGAGTATAACTCTCTTCGAATGATGTGCATCTTATGCTGCTGAGAAAAGTAAGTATCGACAACTGAAAGGTTAAGATATGTTTATTCGCACTGTTCTATAAAATCTGTATTTGACACATTCAATTGTGGCTGAAATGTTTTTCTTCCCTTAGATGTTGGAATGTTCTACTTTGATGGACAGACTTGTGAAAATAGTAACACTGTCTATGAACAGAATTTGAAGACGTGTGACTCCACATCTGCTAAGATGGTTTATATGCAGAACACTCACAATGTTATATGAATTTACCGGGGTGGAATATACCTAGAACCGATTATGTAACATATTTTAGTGCAGAATTTAGAGCTCATTTTTCTTTATAAAACTCACAAAATGTAAATTCTTATGAAGAATGAAATAATTTGAATCTTAAATTAAAAGCTCTATACGATAATGTTTTTATCGCATCTTTATTTTAAGCAAAAATGAACAAAAGCTAAAGAAATCTAAAACTGAGAAAGTGTTTAGACTGAAGAAATTCTTTCTTTTCTTTCTGTAGACTGAAGACTGGAATTGGTTATAATTTTAACAAATTAGGCTATTCAAGGAAGGCAATTTGAAATTAGTTGCATATTATGTTGTAAAAGTTATATTTGAACGCAGTAAAGGTAATCTAGAAGATGAATAGCTTATCGAACAGTAAAATTGCATTGTCTAAGTATCTTCTATAAAAATGAGGTTTACAACTAGTTGGGCATTATGAAGCCATTTCTGTTCACCGTGACAAAAATACATTGGCTAAAGCCGGTGAATGAGGCAAACCCATTGTTAATCCTTCTTTCTTTCGACAAAGCTTATTGTTAAATACTAAGAAATTATTGAGTTCAGAAATTTTCTGAAGAAGATATTGTTAGATCGACACAAAATTTAATACTGTAGAATAGCAAAGAAATAAAACACAAAGTATTTGCTTTACATCAATTATTCATCGCGAGTTCAATCACAACGGTGGCAGGACAAATACCCTCGTGCAAAAAACCCGCCGCAGTTTCATAAAACGGAAAAAAAAACCTTTAACCATCCGGTTAAATTCCCCCTGGACAAAAACCTCCCAAAAAAATAAATAAACCCGGAGCAAAAACCATCGGTCAATATATGTACATATATTTATTCATTTTCATGAATATATTTAACATTATTCACTGCGAACAAATTTAAGTAAACTTTCACTAGTGTTTGCTATCGCAGTAGAGCTCTTCCTTAACTATATTTATATCTGTAACTCCTGTCACTATAGAGAGTTTGCTTTACATTAGAAGATTCGAGAGATGCATGGAAAACAGGCTCATTTATGGTCTATAATGAACTATTTCTAGTTTACTATATAGATGCATAGAAAACTGATGGCCATCTTATGGCAGACTGGGCTTAATAAGTTCACTATAGAGACTAGATCATTACTCAGGGCTCTACTAATCAAATTTCTAGTGTGATATATTTTTCTATTATGTAATTAATTATTTCTTTCATAAATTAGATACCTCAGCATTTATTATTATTAACACCAAGTAAATAGTAAATACACAATTTAGTATTTCACCTATGGTTAGGGTCCTCCATCTCTCTGTGAGTTAAGGATTTAGTGGACCATAGACCCTTTACTCACACATATATGCTTGATTTTTCTTCTTACACTATTTGCTTTTCAATTAATGAATATGTAATTGTATCGTTTTTCAGCATTCTTAGACTCTCCTGTGGCGAACTCGATGACTACTTCTAAACTGAATATTGGGACTTTGGTTTAATTATTCCATTTGATTTCCCTGGTATAACTGATTTTTCGAAAGACTGCATTGTCTTCGCTGCCGAAGATCCCATTCTCCGTCAGAGTCAAATTGTGATGAAGTTAAAAAACGCGATATTTGTTGCATTCTTTAGATTTCAGTGCTTTATAGGTATTATTTAACAATATTAATATCATATTCCAATTTTAAATATTCCTTGAATTTAGTAGATGATATACGTATTCTTTGTTATTCAGTTAATTTTTGTTGAGATTCTATAAAAAAAATTTACTGCTGAGTACCAATCGGTTAAGAAAATAACTAAATTGTGTGTTTTCTTGCAATTAATATCTGTTAAAATTGTTTTTATCAGTAAAAAAATAATTATATTAGTGGGCTCTAAGCGGGTTAGTCTTTTTTCAAAATATATTTAATTTCCAATTGGATTAATTAAGTGTGAATTAAAAAACAAAATATACCATAGTTTATGTTTTATTGATCCTTTTCTGAAAACAAGTAAGAATCGGAAATTATTTAAATTCCATCACTAATAAAAAGGTAGTAATATTGCAGTTCAGTAATTTGGAGATTTATTAATGTTTCACTGAATAACTATTCTATATGTAACTTATAAATATTGGCTGTAAAAAGTTAAAAATTATGACATTTTAAATTCACTGCAATTCTTATCAATGATATGCTGTTAATCTTGGAGAAGCAAATGGTATACATTACACCACGGTATATTTACATGCAATACGTAAATAAACTATTGTTTCATACGTTGTTAATAGTTGGTCTGTATCTTCTTTTCTAATTGACAATCTAACAATAATAGATTCAGGGTCAAGATTTCCTTTGGTAGTTCAGAAGTTTTAATTTCATTTTCTTTAATAATTTCTGAATTTATTCATTTGAAACCGAAAAGTGAACCAATTGTTTTATGTTCCATCTTAGATAATATGTAAAATTTGACAAATTTCAATGTTCGAAAAAACAAATCATTTTTTTGTTCATCGACATTACTTCTAAAACGCATAAATTGGTTCATCTTATTATTACTGAATAAAACAATATAAATTGTTCAATAATTTATTTGAAGGAATGAAATGGCAGAATATATATCTTTAAAATATTATAGAAACCATGGACAACTCTAGGTACGGACTGATTTCTTGCCTTTTACAGCCCTCGAAACAAGGCCAATATTATATTACTATGTATTTTCGAGTTGTGATATTAATCCACATTAAGTAAAACTCGTAGCATACATACAATGATTTGAAAATAAGGCTGCACGATTTACATGAATTGCTTATTTTTATTTGTGAAATCAAGATGGTAAATAAGTATTTCATCGTGGGCTGCTATACCCAAGGTTCATAGACTATAACAGGTTAGACGAATGGGGAAAAAAATTGCCATAGAGAAAACAATATTTTCTGTCTTCCTTCTTGAATATCTCTTAAACGGTAGATTAAACTTGCGCGTGAGTCAGAATAGAATTCTTTAGAATTTAATAATCTATCGAATGGTATAAAAAATATTTTAATGAAATGGTTATTACCACTATTCAAAGAACAAAAAGCTAACTACTATTCTCGTCGTTGTCCGTTAATTAATGGGCACTGGTCAACATTTTCATCCGCGTTAATTACTGTAGCTAAACGCCTAAAATAAGAACAAAAATAATATTGCAATAATAAAATAAGAAATAAACAATGTAAAATGTCAATTATTTGTAACATAGGTTTCATAGGTTTTAATCTAAAGAAAAGGTTTTCATATAAAGAATTTGTAGACTCAGCTCTTAGTAACATTTCGTACTATTTCTATTCGTTTAACCTGTTATAGTCTATGAACCTTGGCTATACCAACTACGCTGGCTATGAATAAGGGACGGTCTTTCCCCTGCCTGAAGATGAAGAGCAGAAAAAAACTAAATGGATAACGTTTTTGATCAAGCTGAAGTCAACTCGTATCAAGCTGAAGTCAACGTTAAAGCCAGTACCAACTATAGCTCCTGATTCCCAAAAAGTGATTAATCTACCTCCTGCTGCCATCTTTGAAAGACTCAAGACCCAAAGAAGGCCACCGAAATAGCGAGCTCTCAGAGAAGATGAATTATATATTTCAAGAAAAAAGACTGCATATCGTCGAACATAGAAGACGTCATTTGCAAAGGTCCCGAGTATGTTGATAAGGACTATATAGTATATATTCAATCACAAGGACGAATGCATATATAAGCTGGGATCAAATTAAGAGCAAGTCCCATAAGTTACATTCTGCATTCGAGTTGATAACTTGCTGCGCGTGAAGCTGTTTTATAAGAATTCTCCTATCGCTCTTCCTGCTTGGTTTCGTCAAGGTCGGAACACAGTCCTCACTAATTGCAGTATGCTGCAAGGTTTTATTAATCATATGAAGCAGGTTGCTGGGGACTGCGACTCCATACCTTCGGATATGGAAGCTTTGAAGCTACAGCAAGCTCCAACGTATCCAGCTCGTGTAGTTCGGTTTGCAATTAGTATGAGGTATACGTCCTTGCAGGCCTACAACCTGCTGTTGGAATAAATGCTGTTGCTCTCGGTCTCCTACCTTCGGCGATTGACCAGTGGTGAGTTTTGTAATTATAGGATAAAAATATTTCCCTCTTAACTTAATCTGTCTGATTGGCTTCAGATTTGTAGTCACATCAACTACAAACTCTATTTTACACGATATATTTTTCAGTTAATGAGAATAATATTTTTTACACATAAAAGGCGAATTTAATGTAAAATTTTTTGATAACTTATTGTAACGAATACTTCATTGATAGGAATGAAGTTTGAAATACGTAATGAAGATAATAAAACTAGATTATGTGCACTCGGTAGAGCGCATACCATCGCCGCCGCTTTTTCCTGTTCTCTCCCAAAATTCAATAAACTACTCACAGAATAAGAACCAATCGTCCCACCAAGTTTCATGCAATATGGTTCAATAATTTTTGAGTTATAAATGACCTTGACCTTTGACCGAATCGCTCCCAAAATTCTAACAGATTGTGCCTGGACATTGACCAATTGAAACATTAAATTACAGACAATTTGATTGAATTCTTTTTGAATTATTGAGTTACAATTGGCCTTGACCTTGATCTTTGATCTGATCGCTTCCAAAATCTAACAAAATGATTCCTGCGTATTGACCAATCGTCCCACCAAATTTCATGCCATATGGTTAAATACTTCTTGAGTTATAAATGACCATGACCTAGACTAGGTCACTCTCAAAATTCTACCAGCAGGTCACTGGACATGGAATAATCGCTTCATTAAATTTCAGGCAATTTGGTTGAACACTTTTTCAGTTAAGCGAATAACAAGATGATAAATAAATTCCCGCATTCTGTGAAGGTAAAATATAGTTTTCTTAAATCTAATATAAATATTCGAACGTAATATTATTTACGGCATGATTGATCATAAATTGCTCTGAAATTTATTATATCATGAATAATAAGAATAATAGGATAAAAGTGACATGTGTTCAAAATTTGAAGATAATCAAGGCTATGGGAAAAAGTTACAGGCAGAAGAATTTTAGCAGAAATTTTGACACTGTTATATTCTTATCAAGTATTTATTTAAAGTGGAGATATTTATGTCCTCATCAATACTATTTATTAACCATTTATTTTCAAGTATTTAGTTATTGTGGATATATTAATGTTCATTTTTATTATCTATTAAATATTTATTATGGAGTATTTATTTATATTGGGGATATTTTTGTCCTCATCTTTACTTAGAAATTGAAATATTTGTAGTTAACTGAAAACATTACCCTTTACCTGAATTAATCTTATCTTTTTTTTTGAAGATACTCTAATTGTTTACGAAAATATCACCATTTTAATAACATTTCATATACATTTGGCAGGTTCTATTGATCCAGTTAAAGTGGCAAAAAACTTTGCGGGAAAATGGAAACATTTCAGAAGATGTAGTCCTTCTATTTGATGAAATGTATCTGCAGAAATGCGAGGAATATGTTGTTAGGCAAAGCTACGGAGTGGATGAGACCGGAACCATGCATTAAGGAATTGTTTGCTTTATGATTGTCGGATTGAAAGAAAATGTACCTTATGAAATCCATTCTGTGCCAGAATCAAGAATCAGTGACGATCTGTTGAAGGGTGAAATAGAAAAATGTATAAAAATCTCTCCATGATATCGGCTTCAGAGTAAGAGCGGTGGTTTCTGACGACTACTCGAGCAATGTCGCTGCTTTCAACAATTTGACAGCAGAGTATGGACGAGACAATGATTCTTTGAGGGTGTGGCTCAACGACCAACCTATATATCTGTTTTACAAAAGCGTTCAGCTCGTCAAAAACGTCAGGAATAATTTATTGACGCGTAGCGGCGTAAACAACTTCTGTTTCCGCCTTTCATCTGCGACGACATGGAACAGAAATTGAAGATTGCAGGAGGGAGAAAATCTTGGGAGTTTGTTACACAAAGTCTATGAGAAAGATAGGGAAAATAAGTCAAATCTTCGTGCTGCTCCAAACTCTCGACAACGGTTCTACATCCAAGTAATTGTAAAAAAGTGTGCCAGTAGCGTTGGTTATCTTTGACCCGACCACAAGAGAAGCTATTCTGAAATATTTTCCCAATGCCCAGGACTCTGCTGACTTCCTCCATCTGATTCCAACATGTTGGACCATTTCAAATGCTAGATTTCGGTTTAATTATAACAACAAGATTGGAAACGCCGCAGTTAGTGGAGATGGGAAACCAAAATTCCTAAGGAAGCTAACAGATTGGTTTGAGGAGTGGAAAGAAGAGGCAATTCCTAATGTAGAAAAATCTGCTCAAACCACCAAAGCAATGATTCGTACGCTCCAATACCAAGCCGCTTTAATCAAAGATTTATTGACCGAGGGAGATAAATTTTTTCTAACTAACAGGTTCCAGACTGACCCTCTCGAGAAGCGCTATGACCAATATCGACTAATGTCCGGAGGATGTTTCTTGGTCTCTGCGAAAGATGTCTCAAACTCAGAAAATGTCCGAAAGATAAAGTGGCTTGTCAAGGCAGGGTTTGAAATCAGTGAGTCTTTTTAAGTCAATAATGATTACTTCGAAGTGCAGCAAGCCCTGTTAAGAAACGTGGATTCTTCAATCAAAGATGATGGCTGCTTTAACTATATGAAAGCTCTCGCGATATATCTTACCATGTCGCAGGATATATAGCACATAAAGCTCGTAAAGCATTTGGTTATTGCTGCGGAAGTAATTTCTCGGGGGTGAGCGATGAGCCTTCAAGCACAAGCTACACATCAATCCTGTCACGCGGTGGTTTGAAAACTGCACCAGAAGATCTGAACGATGCCGTTGTTAAGTCTTTTGCAATCCTAGAAGCTAGCTCAAATGTCATCAGAATCAGTGTAAGCAGGCTTAGCGATACTAGAGAAGTGTGTAGATTTACTAAGATTGGCTTGCGAGCAGTTTCAAAAACAATTTTCCAAACGTGTTTTGAGGGCAGTGTGCAATTGCTTCTTCAATGCTCAGATAGAACGTACCACAGAAAGTGTCACAGATGATCATGTTCGCATATTCAAAAAGTCAGTCGAGATAATTCTTGATTCATTATCATGCAAAAACTGTAAAGTGTATAATCATTTAATATATTGCGTTATTGATTAATTTGTAATGATAATTCTATGTACTTATAAGCTATATTAGAATAGCATAATAAAATCATTATTTTAAAAATATTTTTCCATGATCCAAAATAATTTACTTATTCACAACAAATAAAATATTAGTTAGGTGTCGAAACATCAAACTTCTCAAAATACATGGTAATATAATATTGGACTTGTTTTGAGAGCATGTAGAAACTAAGAAGTTGCTACACAAAAGTTTGAATACTAAAAATATCTTCACTGTTAAGATTTACTAACCCTTTTGATATAATGGAAATTCAGTTGAAAATCTTTTCAATCAAATAATGGTATGATCACCTCGTAGATGAATGACGTTACATTTTGCATCCGAATTGGGGTTTAAATTAATCGCAGTTTCGATATAAACTATACTGACAAAATTTCTGTCATAAGATGTAAGAAGTAGACGATGGTATTATCTTTTTCTTAGTCTGTTGAGGTTAACAGACTTAGTTTGGATTTTTTTATTGGCTCTTAGCTCAAAAAGAAGTGTATTCTGCAGAACTAACTACAGTGGACGAACTAATCAATGTTGTGAAGAAATTTTCAGAAGAACATCGTGAGAGTGTCCTTCAGAGTGTAGCACTTAATGTTTGGAAGCGGGCGAATCTCTGTTTGCAATAAAATGTAGGCCACTTCCAGCACCTTCTATAATATGTATTTCTTGTTATTAATCATTAAAAATCCACTCTTCCTGAACATTTTCGTGCATTATTTTTTTTTGTCAGTATAACTATGAATAAAAGCCACTGAAAAGACACAAAAATGTTGAAACACACTGTACAGTAATATCAATTCAATAGTTCTGTCTCTATATATTTACTTTGAGTAGGAAAGCTTTATAAATATTCAATGAGACGTGTAACTACATCTTAAAAAAGCCTGCAATTTTCCCGTAATTGATATCTATTTAGTTTGTTGTATTACACAGAGAAAAAAGTTACTCATATCTAATGGGTCAACAATATATGCTTTGAATCAATTTATTACGTGAGTTAGTTGGACTACATTCATGTTTTCACGTGTGTCAAAACAACTATGACGTGGTGTGTCACCAAACATAGTTAATTCAAATCATTTTATGGATTGAATCAACTTACTATGAGAGTTAGAGTTACATTTTGGGAGTTTGAACATATGTTAAAACAACTAGGACATAGTGTGTTGAAGTAACTCACAAAGATTGTTAATTCAATGTATCTGGTGTATGAATTAACTTACTATGAGAGTTGACCCTACTTTTTTCAAGTTACGGTGCAAGTTAAATCAACTATGACATAGTGTGTTATAGTAACCCACAAAGACTGTTAATCCAATGTATTCTGCAGTGTATGAATTAACTTACTGTGAGAGTTGGCGCTACTTTTTTGTAAGTTTAGGTGTGAGTTAAAACAACTATGACATAGTGTGATAAAGTAACCCACAAAGACTGTTAATATAATGTATCTGGTGTATAAATTAACTTACTATGAGTGTTGGCGCTACCTTTTTAAGTTTAGGTGCGAGTTAAATTGAATGAGTATGTGGCAACTTATGTTTTCCTCAAAGCCAATTAATCGGTTGACACTTTACAGTTCAAATTTTGTTTTAAGTGTATTACGTGTTGAATGTGAACGCTCCTCAATACCATTTTAGTTCAAGTGCAAACAATAGCGTTATATGCACTAAATATTATTATCGCTGCCGATCGATTATTAATTATTATTTAATTCCATTAATTAATTGATAAATGTCTGCCTAAATATTCTAAAATTTTGGGGATTGATAGTCTGGCGGCTAGGAAGTTATTTGAAGAGCTGATTATCAGTATTTAACTTTTCATAATAATAAATTTTGATTACTGCCTTCCAGTTTGTAAACTGATATCCAAACTAATTTTCCTAGATTATTATATGGTAACTTATTTAAGCATCATACCTACCTAGCTGTTTTTTTTTTCAGTGCCAATACTTTCTACATAGGCTAGGCAGTTACTGCGCTGTCCTCAGAATAGGGTAAGTTCCAAATTATCAGGAGATTTCAAATTTTCGGTCACGTATGAAATACAGTATACTGTATATAGCTACCTAATAGCTAATTAAAATAAAAGTTGATTAATTATTTTATATAGTTTTTCTGATGCGACCGAAAATGTGGAACCGTCCGATATTTCGGAACTAATCCTAGTATCTTAACTAAAGTGGTCTAATAATCTATATATTTTAAAACTAGTTAGTCTACCTAAAAGTATGGTTACACAGGTAAATTCAGTTCTTTAATTTCTGAATTAAGGCCCTATTAAGAGAGTCTCAAAATCATTCTGAAAATAGTTTAACTATATATTGAATTGCTGAATATCATGATAAGCTCAATTTAAGATAGGTTCTAATTATTTCACGAGTGCCTTGAAGCCATGATGGTTATTAATGTTTCTGATATAAGAGACCGCAGTTAGTAAAAGTGCCCCAATTAACCTACTTGACCCTAGTTTTCTATGACCGGGAGAACTCCATCAGGGAGGTAGTCGGAGGAGAACACCGTCCAGGGATTTAGCAGGGAGAACTCCAACCAGAGGTGAGCCTTTTGATTTATTATACTTTTTTGGTATTTAATTAAAGTCTAAATTAAGAGTGTATAAAGAACAAAATTATGAGGATTAGCCAGGAGAATCCATTGCATTTATTAGAGCTAAATTTATCCGGCATATGTAGATTTATAATTAGTTTAACATTTTATATAAATAATTTACCTATATGAAACAATTCTCAGTTAATAATTCTCTCCATTTCTTTATTAATATTGTTTTCTATATTTTCTGAATCTACTTTCAGATCTTTATGAAGAATTGATGGAGTAGATCAACGTCATCAACTATCGGAGTCCTCTTCAATTCCTTTGAATGGTTCAGGAACAATTATGCTAGGTCAAAGTAAGTATTTGAAAATATTAGATGATTTTTAAATGTGTATTTGCAATATGATTAGCTCCTACTTTTTCATATGCTTTTAGGGATTCCAGACATGAAAACTTATTCATCTAATATCCATATATCAATTCATCGGATCGGAAACATTTCAAAAAGCAAGGATAGGTCTAGGGGATCAATTATTTTTTAAAAATCAAAATAGTATGCATATCACAGAAGCAAAAGTATATATAGAAAATAAATGAACATGTTAGATTTGGTCCTAGAAAATAAATAGTCTAATCTAATTGATACCGGGACCTAGCTCGAGATTATAATTTGATAGAGTAAATATAGAGACTGAAAAAGTCATGTAAAAAGTCTGGCTACTGCTAACCGAACCGATATTTCAACCTACGCTAATAGTTGATATACATTTACTTAGTTTACTAGTAGTTGATATAACCAAAACGAGATGTTGATATAACCTACACGAGTAGTTGGTATAACCAACACGAGTAGTTAATATAACCAGCACGAGTAGTTGATATAACCTACACGAGTAGTTGATATAACCAACACGAGTAGTTGATATAACCAGCACGAGTAGTTGATATAACCTACACGAGTAGTTAATGTAACCTACACGAGTAGTTGATATAACCAACACGAGTAGTTGATATAACCAGCACGAGTAGTTGATATAACCAACACGAGTAGTTGATATAACCAACACGAGTAGTTGATATAACCAACACGAGTAGTTGATATAACCAACACGAGTAGTTGATATAACCTACACGAGTAGTTAATGTAACCTACACGAGTAGTTGATATAACCAACACGAGTAGTTGATATAACCAACACGAGTAGTTGATATAACCAACACGAGTAGTTGATATAACCTACACGAGTAGCTGATATAACCTACACGAGTAGTTGATATAACCTACACGAGTAGTTGATATAACCTACACGAGTAGTTGATAAAACCTACACGAGTAGTTAATGTAACCTACACGAGTAGTTGATATAACCAACACGAGTAGTTGATATAACCTACACGAGTAGTTGATATAACCTACACGAGTAGTTGATATAACCTACACGAGTAGTTAATGTAACCTACACGAGTAGTTGGTATAACCTGCACGAGTAGTTGGTATAACACATAGGAGTGATTGGAGAAACACACACAAGTAGTTGATGTAACCTTGTTCTGTAGTTGTTTTAACCATTACATATAATTGGTTCAACTATCACGAGTAGTTTTGACTATCACAGATAGTTGTTGTGACCATCGGGAATTAAAAATAATCAACTCACATATGTGTTGTTTCAACCAACGTCAATTTAACTCATATTGAATAGTACCTGCAACTCACCACGTAGGTAGGCGCACAGATAAACCATAAAATTTAGTCAAAACAAAATCAAATATGATTTGATTCAACTAATCCTTTCTCTGTGTGTACTGTTATATTTTGAATTAAGTTGTTTTGCGGTGATTGAGTTGCGGTCAACTTTACATGCGGTCAATCGAGTGGAAAACTTTCCGGCGGTGAATTGAGGGCGGGAACTTTCCGCACGCCGGGAAATATAGGGTTTATACTGTAATGACTTGTCTGTAAATTATGAAAGTCATTTGAGACTTCAGAAAACTACTTTTATCATAGTATGGGCTGATGGTGCATTGGACGGGACCAAATCTCATTTGATCGTCATTGAATAAGAAATCAAAGTCAATATTGTCATATTTAAATATGAAGAAGTGACGGGAAAAAGACTTTCCTTGGCTCTACGAATCATTTGAAAATCTCCACTTCTGTCCATATTAAAAATATGCATCAAAAGCGGAGCAAAGATAACTTCGAGGGCTTCTGGAAATGAGTCCTCACGTCAATTCTTTGGACCTTGCAATATAGTCCATTTATTTAAGCGAAGTTTTGATACGTTTCCACCCAAATCTAGACTATATTTCGCAATTTGATTTTAAAATTCGAAACTATCCTTCTTGTTTTATACAAATTAGATTTTATCTATAGATGAATCTTTCTCAGTCACGCTCTAACACAGTTTGGGACTGCTAGGAATTATAACAAATGGTAGAAGACATAACTTTCATGGAATTTAGACAGAATAACGAAAAGAGACTACCGAGATACGATTCATATCAGTCATATCTCGTTAGAATCTTTCAATAAAGATTTTTGGTGATTTGTGGGAGTAAGAGCGTCCAAGATATGTGATTATATCTCTAAGATTGTATTCTCTATTATAAAGGATTACTAAAATGACAGGAAATCCTATGGCAAACGGACATTCGATAACTGGAAAATCAGGCTTCTACCTGTGGAGACATACCATAAGCAGAGCAAATTAAAGGATCTTAAAAAAATGTAGAAAGAGGTATTGGTGTAAAAAAATAGGTGTTTGTGAGGATCGGTGAATTACTTTAACTTTAGGTGTTCAATTAAGCAGAGTCTGAGTTCTGGACGCTACTAAATAATGAGAGACAGGTCTGTTCTGATAAGGTAAGACGTTGAACAGGAAACTCATCCCTTCAATTGAAGGATACTTTATTTGCTGGTTATAGGACAGCTATTATTTTTTTATCAATTCGGCAAGGTCACTTGAGACTTCTATATATTTTGTATCTTCTTAACTATTCAGGTATCAAATGAACATATATATGATATGATAGATATGAACTTAAAACTGCTAATCTCTCCAGTACCAAAAA
This sequence comes from Caprella mutica, assembly GCA_947561585.1. NCBI lineage: Eukaryota > Metazoa > Arthropoda > Malacostraca > Amphipoda > Caprellidae > Caprella > Caprella mutica. The sequence goes on along the minus strand of CANNZV010001859.1, from coordinate 9,081 downwards.
ATAATCCCCGGGTATATAAAAAAGTATAGTGACTATGGTAATTATTCCATTATTGTTCTCAATATGAAACAGTGTCTTTCAGAACAACGATGCTTCAAAACTGAAATTCTATATTTGATTGAAAGCAAATACGAGGAAAGGTTTCAGAACATGAATTTGCCATTCATGGCCATAGTTTGAATCGAAAAGTATTAAAACTCGAACAGTTGATGCAAAATTGGAGAAAAATAGTAACTCAATCTAATGCCGATTCATGTATTCTATAAATGAATGTCCAAATAAATTGCTGAAATAATGTAATGTACATAGGGTATATGCTGATTTACGCAGCATATACCCAATATACAGCAACATATCAATTAGAAAGTTCAGGATATCAATATCCTAACTCTGACTCTGATCAGTTTCTTAGTCTGACACTGAAACAACTATAGACCATTGAATTGATTTCGTGAATGTTCTGCAATTATTGATATAATTGTCTACATATTGAGTTACTTACAAAAAATTGAACCTTTTGAACTTCTTTTGGTTCACTCTGTTTCGAGAGGATTCACACAGTGCAGTGGTGCCGTGTGCAGTACTTTTGCACTCGGTACCAATCGATATGCGTGTCCTGTTCATCACTGGTAGATATATTGTGTAATTCTTAGAAGCGAAAGATCAAACAGTAGCTACTTCAAATCATCTGATTATTGGAATGAGGCAAAACACATTCCATTATCTTTATAATAATATTTATACGATATACAGGTACATCTCTGACAGCGGACGATCTTTCAACGGGCACTCCTACAAAGGACACAAATTGTCCGTTCTACCGGACTGCAGATCGGTACAAAGACCTCTTTAAATTATATTATTTAATATATTTTTTTAGTGGATATGAACCGAAATCACTATACCACATCAGATTGCAAATATTTCAAACATACTTTTTAATGTGTGAAATCGTAAGCCTCTAAAAATGACTAAGTTCAATAAGGACGAATGAGCCGCAATTTGTTGAATATTGTTTTCAACAAAATGGATCATTTGCTGGAGTAATTTCCTCAGTAAGGAATCAGAAATGTTAATAAGAGTTCATCTAAACCTTGCATTCTTTCCTTGGCAGAAAAATTCAGACAATCGGAATCATGTACTCACAAAGAGCGAACTGGAACATCGAAGTCATCTCGCACTGAAGTTATTCAGTGTTTGAATCTTAGTGTTACAGAAGACAACGCAAAATCCACGAGAAAGCATAGTACTCAAATAAGATTATCTTGCACGTCACTACGGTGCATATTAAAGAAGGATCTAAAATTATATTCTTACAAAATTCAGTTGATACCAGAATAACACGTCACAGACCACCAAAAGTGAGAAGAATTAGCACGATCATTCATGAATTTGGCAACCGACAAATTATTCATCACATTCACTAATGCAGATGAATCTCTTATTTATCTCAGTATAATACACGTGAATAAACAGAACTGTAGATTTTTAAACAGAGTTAATACACAAATTGTTCATGAACATCCTCTCCATCCACAGAAAGTAACTATCTGGTGCGGATTACCAAGCACTAAATTCATTGGGCCATACTTCTTTGAAGATGATGGAAGGACTGCTACAGCTTAAATAATAATGGAAGCAATTTTAATATTTTTCATATCAAAATATTAAATTTATTCTTTCATTTACAGTTTACTATGAATATATATCTTTTATAGTTTTTGCGTAGTAAAATTTTAAAATGGTAAAGTGACTTTTGGCCCACCCAGTAGAATAATTTCAGTTATACCTACCTCATTATTTTATACATTTATTAAAGTAATTTATATAAGAATTTAAGATTTTCATTTAATAATAATGTGGGATTGTTTACCTTCATTAACGTTCCTTTGAAATTCTGTTAAATTAAACTTACAAGGTTTACATCCCCAACTGAAGTAAAAGCTGAGTCCGCCATAGCGCACATTGATCACCATAGGCCATAGAGGACACTTTTACAGTACATCTACTGTCCGTTGTAAGGAATTAATTAAAAATTAATTAAATTTACGGAGTTTCGGCACTTCAGGCCAATTTGATTTTAATTTATGTTCCATCTATATTTCCACCAGAACAGAATTTTAGGCATGTTGGTCGTTCCCGGGTTAAATGTTTTTTTTTTTCAATATCTTGTGCAATTTTATTCAAATGTAATGGAATAATATTAATTAATTGGTTACGTTTATACGTGCATATGTAGTAAATATATAAATACAACAAGTTTGTAAATTTATCTGAATGTTCAACTCAAATAGTGAATCTTCTCTAATACCTAGTGGTTGTTTTTATCTTTGTCAGTGCTACGTTAAGTGAAACAGTGAATATATCAATGAGTACTAACTGTGTACAATATCGCTTAGTCATGGACTGTTACTTTGTTGTTCGAATTCACTAATCATGGTACTCTTACTTTAATACTTTATCCATTAGTGATTGTATTTTTACTTTATTGATACTATAGGATGGTATATTCTACAAACAATTTATAGTGAAAAAAAAACTATAAATAGGAAAGTATAACAATTACGAATATGGTTTCCCTTTATTAATTGAATATTTTTAGAACTTTCGAACGATCAAAATTGTATTTGCTGAGATCCATTTGAAATAAAAAGGATCTAACTAATTCTTACTGTCCTGTTTTACTGTCTTGAATGTATTAATGTACTCCTAAGCAGTCTATTTCCTATCATTTTGACCTATTCAATTTACAGTATTTCCTTTAAGTTTTTAACTACATCGATTTAAATGAAACATAAAATAAACAGAACAATTCAAACTACACAGACAAGATATGTGTAGTATTCTGTACCTTATTGATATATAGACTATCATCTAATCAAATTAAAGGCAATTATTGAAAAATGATGACAAATTACATCACGGGTTTAATGTTCTTTTTCATTCATTACTTACAATCTATTCTATAGTGATGTTCTGTCATAAGAGTACCTAATACTTTCCAATAAAATGTTTGTTTATACCAAATATATTAATAGTCAAATAACATATAAATTACATTCATAGAAAACTGGACAGTAAAAATTAGTTAGGTCCTCTTTATTTCACACGAATCATATAATATTATTTTCATAAATTTTGCGTTTACCGGTTTGGTTGCTTTTCATTTGCTACAAAACACTGACACTAGGTGGCGCTATTGTATTTCATTAATTTCTATAACCTCTCAGCAAATACAATTTTGATCATTTGAGTGTCCTAAAAATACTCAAAATAATCGTAACTAAGAATTGATTTAGACGAAATTTGGATCCTCTTTGTTTTATCTCGGAAGGAATTTCTTACTGTAACTAAACTTTTTAACACAGAAACCACTGAAACAGTTAAATATGCTGGTACTTTTCTATTCACAGTTTGCAATAGTGAATACCTATCTACAAACTGCGGTAGATAGCTATTTTAATAACAATAAATAAATTAAACATTAATTCATAAATAATTCACCAAGTGAAATACCAAAAGTGCACAGAGCACCATACGAATTGGTGGTGAGTGCATAAGTGCTGCACACGGCACCACTGCACTCTGTATGTCCTCTCTATATAAAGAGTGAGACATCCTCACTAAAGTCAGTTGACGATCAGTCGGAACACCAGAAGCTCTTACCTCCATCAACAACAACAACAACAACAACAACAAGATGCCTAACGCCTGCTGTAAATGTGAGTGTAACATTAGAAATGTTGAACATTGTAATTTAAGTGGTTCAACAATGGACAGGATCTATATTTATTATTTTGTTTTTGATTGCAGCTGACTGCAGATGCACTGCCACCACCTGCAACACCTCCTGCAAAGACTGCACGGACTGCCCATGCCTCAAATCTAAATGTGAAAAATGTGAGTACAGATTGCCATGGAAAATGTGTGAATATCAGCATCACCTAAAGACACTTTTGATCACATCGACCAATTTTGAAGCTGAGGAATAACCATTTCTTTTCTTCTTCAGGCACAAACGGATGTAGTTGCACCACCAAAGAGTCATGTTCTGCAACATGTTCCAAACCCTGTGCCTGCTGTCCCACTTAGACAACAAACTCAGTCCTTCTAATTGTTATTCGTTTGTGACGTCACTTGCTCTCAGATAGATTTAGTTAATATATTTTATTAGTAACTTGTGTTTCACTACCACCCATCTCATGAGGCTCTGTCTTATTATCTCATTCTTATCAGTGTTTTATTCGAATTAGAATTGTGTCGGTATTGTTGAGAGGAACATTCTATATACATAGAATAGAAGATTTATATTATCTGTGAAAAATTGACCGTATCGTAGAATGGTAGCCGGTAAATTGCTCGAAAACAATTGCTCGAAAGGCAATTGCTCGAAAACAATTGCTCGAAAAACAATTGCTCGAATGAACAATTGCTCGAAAGAACAATTGCTCGAAAGACAATTGCTCGAAAAACAATTGCTCGAACGAACAATTGCTCGAATGAACAATTGCTCGAATTATCAAATTGCTCGAATGAACAAAATTGCTCGAATTATAAAATTGTACAGTTTTCGATTTTATAAAAGTCAGTTATTCATGAAGTGGAGCTGCACCTAACCATCCTTGTTTCTTTTTAGTAATTGATCAGTAATCATTCTATAAATGATTTTAATTATTACTCATTCTGCATTATCTTTTTTTACACCGTTTGTGTCATCTCGTATATAACATGTGAGTTTGAATCATGTGGTGAATCACTACTATTCATGTTTTTTACCATAAAACCCGAAAACTTATTTATTACTAGCCTATATGTATGTGGCACCTCAATAGGTGAAATAACTCAAAGTTATGGCGAAGTTTTATAATAAATAAACATGAATAGAAGTGTTTCACCACATAATTCCAATTCACATGTTACATACGAGATGACACAAACGGTCAAAAAAAAAAAAAAAAGATTATGCAGAATGAGTAATAATTAAAACAATTTATATAATGATTAATGATCAATTACTGAAAAGAAACAAACATTATTAGGTGCAGCTCCACTTCATGAATAACTGACTTTTATAAAATCGATAACTGTACAATTTTATAATTCGAGCAATTTTGTTAATTCGAGCAATTTGATAATTCGAGCAATTGTTCATTCGAGCAATTGTTCGTTCGAGCAATTGTTTTTCGAGCAATTGTCTTTCGAGCAATTGTTCTTTCGAGCAATTGTTCATTCGAGCAATTGTTTTTCGAGCAATTGTTTTCGAGCAATTGTCTTTCGAGCAATTGTTTTCGAGCAATTTACCTAGAACCTCGTAGAATATATCAAACTGAAAATAAAATTGGAATAAACTTTGCTGAGGCCTAAGAATATTAAGAGGGACTCAAGGTAATTTTCTATAGACCCTCCTTAACTTGAGTGTTTTTTATTTTTCTTATTTTAACTTCGATCTTCGATAAAAATGAGTTAATTACATAATATTCGAGAACTGTAAGGTACAATATGGCCTAGGGATCAACAATATGAAAATAGCTTTAAATTTAGTTCAATATGTATATTATTTTATATGCTTTTAAAGTATAATTTAGCAACTGATTTAATATTGTTTAACAATTACAAAGGAAATGAAAGTGGCAAAATAACCTGTCATTATTTTATTGACACAAATGTAAAAATACACTGCTTAGCAACTACTTTGGGAGTAATCGGAAAGTGGGGAAAAGTATCGAATATGGAATGTGAGTACAAAAAGAAAGTCAAAATCAATTTTGTGTCAGCAACTCCTTTTTAAAAAAATGAAAAGTTCATGTCAGAATAAATGGTTAAATATCTCTAAATCTTCAATTTTCGAGATTGAATATCTCGAAAACATAAATAGAAAAAAATCTGTTGAATTAACTTCCTTTTTGTACTCAAATACATTTCTCCATATTGTCAATATTTTATAAAAGGAATAGTTATAGGTAATAATCATATTTTACGGCGAATATGTCGTTCGGCGAATGTGTTTTCGGCGAATTTGTTTTCGGCGAATGGACCGGTCACCATCAATAATAATAATCAATATTAAGCAGAGAAAAGTTGGCCTCAAACGGAAAAGGCCAATTTTTCAGTTTCCAGTTCAGATATAGAGTAGTCTGTGGTCTAGTTTATTAACCAATGTTCATTTTCAGTTTTATGTTATCTTTGGTTCAATAAATAATTTCAGTTCTCAATAAAAAAAATTATTTCATCCTAGACAGTTATTGAAAAATAAATAGATACATTCGTATTCTAATCGTAGTTCATACCACGACTCCTGTGTAACACAGAACTGAATATTTAAAAATATATTCGGTATCCATAAGCTCAACTTTCTTAAGCAAATCACGACTCAGTCTTATTGCCAAACGGTATACAATTAACTATGAAATTGTAAGTTTGTAACTCCTCAATTAAACATTTAATTTTTCATCTGAAACATTATACCATTGCGTGTATATCAATTTAAATCTCCATCAATATTCAAATAAGAATTGAAACAAGATTTCCTATCTTACTATTAATTGTAAAACTCCTTTAATTGTAAACTATCATAATGATCTATAAGCTTTATTTCATTCTATTGTTTCTTTTAGAATTCTTTAAGATATGCGGTATTTTATATAAATGATAAATATGATATTTTTATTTAGATATATCAAATGTTAACTATATATGTTACCGGATGCAGGCAGCTTGTCTATGGGAATTTCGGGCGAGAGTGCATGCGTCTGTCTGTCTGTCTGTCTGTCTGTCTATCTGTCTGTCCGAGACATAACAGGATATGCCCACACATGTCATATCCATTTACTATCATCATTGCAGCCATTTTCTTCACGGATTTCTCGGATGGTAACCACTTGTATTTTTCGTTCATATAATTTGTCACATCGGATGATATATTAATTATTTATCCTATAGTTGAACATTATTAAACATCAATTTTGATTCTCTTTTCTCTCCCCATGTCAATATGTAAAACTATTTCTTTTTCTTGATTTGCAAGAAAGTATATTTTTTATACTTGTATATGGACTGGATAAATTTCTCCCATGTCTTGTATATTAGAAAACAATTGTTTAGTAATTAAAAATATAACACTTTCATTTAAAAATACGTATTTTATATTATTCAGCATTAAAGATATATAAAAAAAATTGCTGTATCATACTGGTTATACCAAGCTGTATCATACTGGTTATTCCAAGCTGTATCATACTGGTTATACCAAGCTGTATCATACTGGTTATACCAAGCTGTATCATACTGGTTATAACAAGCTGTATCATACTGGTTATAACAAGCTGTATCATACTGGTTATACCAAGCTGTATCATACTGGTTATACCAAGATGTATCATACTGGTTATAACAAGCTGTATCATACTGGTTATAACAAGCTGTATCATACTGGTTATAACAAGCTGTATCATACTGGTTATACCAAGCTGTATCATACTGGTTATAACAAGCTGTATCATACTGGTTATCCCAAGCTGTATCATACTGGTTATCCCAAGCTGTATCATACTGGTTATACCAAGCTGTATCATACTGGTTATACCAAGCTGTATCATACTGGTTATTCCAAGCTGTATCATACTGGTTATACCAAGCTGTATCATACTGGTTATACCAAGCTGTATCATACTGGTTATAACAAGCTGTATCATACTGGTTATAACAAGCTGTATCATACTGGTTATACCAAGCTGTATCATACTGGTTATACCAAGATGTATCATACTGGTTATAACAAGCTGTATCATACTGGTTATAACAAGCTGTATCATACTGGTTATCCCAAGCTGTATCATACTGGTTATATCAAGCTGTATCATACTGGTTATACCAAGCTGTATCATACTGGTTATACCAAGCTGTATCACACTGGTTATACCAAGCTGTATCATACTGGTTATACCAAGCTGTATCACACTGGTTATACCAAGCTGTATCATACTGGTTATACCAAGCTGTATCATACTGGTTATCACAAGCTGTATCATACTGGTTATCCCAAGCTGTATCATACTGGTTATCCCAAGCTGTATCATACTGGTTATACCAAGCCGTATCACACTGGTTATACCAAGCTGTATCACACTGGTTATCCCAATCTGTATCATACTGGTTATCCCAAGCTGTATCATACTGGTTATACCAAGCTGTATCATACTGGTTATACCAAGCTGTATCATACTGGTTATACCAAGCTGTATCATACTGGTTATACCAAGCTGTATCATACTGGTTATACCAAGCTGTATCACACTGGTTATCCCAATCTGTATCATACTGGTTATCCCAAGCTGTATCATACTGGTTATACCAAGCTGTATCATACTGGTTATACCAAGCTGTATCATACTGGTTATACCAAGCTGTATCATACTGGTTATACCAAGCTGTATCATACTGGTTATACCAAGCTGTATCATACTGGTTATCCCAAGCTGTATCATACTGGTTATACCAAGCTGTATCATACTGGTTATACCAAGCTGTATCATACTGGTTATACCAAGCTGTATCATACTGGTTATACCAAGCTGTATCACACTGGTTATCCCAATCTGTATCATACTGGTTATCCCAAGCTGTATCATACTGGTTATACCAAGCTGTATCATACTGGTTATACCAAGCTGTATCATACTGGTTATACCAAGCTGTATCATACTGGTTATACCAAGCTGTATCATACTGGTTATACCAAGCTGTATCATACTGGTTATCCCAAGCTGTATCACACTGGTTATACCAAGCTGTATCATACTGGTTATACCAAGCTGTATCATACTGGTTATCCCAAGCTGTATCATACTGGTTATCCCAAGCTGTATCATACTGGATATACCAAGCCGTATCACACTGGTTATACCAAGCTGTATCATACTGGTTATACCAAGATATATCATACTGGTGATACCAAGCCGTATCACACTGGTTATACCAAGCTGTATCATACTGGTTATACCAAGCCGTATCACACTGGTTATACCAAGCTGTATCATACTGGTTATACCAAGATATATCATACTGGTGATACCAAGCTGTATC